>JAJQKJ010000297.1:0-68699 GCA_029574335.1 Rana kukunoris | reverse complement strand
GCATTATACAGCACGGCACCCAACACTTGCATAACACAGAGACCGTGGGAGACAGGCAGTAGGGAAACCAGCGGCCGGGCGCTCTAGGTGGCAGTGCGCCCCCAGGCGGCTGCCTAATTCGCCTAGTGGTAGCGCCGGCCCTGAATATAGATTCCTACATATATGTATCTGACTTGTCTAAATCGCAGATAAAGGATTGGATTATACTCCTGTACATAAATACCCGGTGATCTTATGCCGCGTACACACGATCGGTTTGTCTGATGAAAACGGTCTGATGGACTGTTTTCATCAGACTAACCGATCGTGTGTGGGCCCCATTGTTTTTTTATCCATCGGTTAATAAACTAGGAACTTGTTTTAAAAATATCTGATGGTTAACTAGCCGATAGGAAAAAAACGATCGTCTGTAGGCACGTCCATCGATTAAAAATCTGATGATAATTTTTTTATAACATTTATTTTAATAAAATGCTTTTGTTTTTGGAGTAAAAATCTAACTTAAGATCGTTTTCTATTAAGGATACATTAATAATTTAGTTTATTCAGCATGGAGCTTAGTTATGTAGCATGAGGCTGTATATTCTGCAATATTTAAATTTTTGGTCAACTCATTCAATGATTCCAAGCTGAGATAGCATGCAGTGCATTGATACATTCACACAATTTCACAGTAACCATGAGATAAAAAGTTCAGGAATATTTTATCCCATTGATCTATGTACACTACAAATTGTATGATTGGATTGGTTCTGATATTGCTGTTTTACTAACCTGACAGCTTATTATTCTGTTGTGTCATTGCCGCATCATCAGCCGGCACATTTAAAGTGAATGGGACTGTCGGTGAGTCAACAGTGGGTCAGAGGAGCTGCTGCTGCAGGGACAGAGATGATAGTTGTACGAATGTACGAATCTAGCACACTGGCGATCAGCACCACTTCCAGGGCACCCTCCTTACCCGCCAGACATATTCGGCCAATGCAAGAGGGGGGAAGGGAGAGGTGAGAAAGAGAGACAGGTGATAGAGAGATTCGATGGCGCCGACATTAGTATTGATCACAGGCAAATTAGGCACTGCGAGGCCCCTGTCAGTGCGAGGCCTTAGGCGACTGCCTAATTTGCCTAATTAGAGATCTGCCTCTGCTTTGGGCCGTGGCCCCCGTGACGTCAGCATGGGGCACCCTCCTCCTTCCCCTGGCCGCCAGGCCAGTAGGAGAGAGGAGCGGGCCTCGCACATGTGCAGTAGGGTTCCCAGCGTGAAGCCGAAAGGCTACACTGCCGGGTACCCTCACCCGCAATGGCGGTGGTAGCACCCAACAGCTGATGAAATCGGCTGCGAGTGCTGACACCACTGGACTCCAGGTAAGTTTCCATTTATTAAAAGCCAGCAGCTTTATATGTATATAAAGTGTTTTTTTTTTATGTCACATGGTGTTCGCAAAGCAGTTTTTCAAACGCTGAATACCAGTTTAATGTACAATATCATGTTTTAACTGAACAGAAACTGATGATCATCTAGTTTTGCAAGCAGATTTATGTCACTCCCAATCAGAAGATCCCTGTCCTACCAAGAACTGGGTAAAACAATGGCTTTTGACAACATACGCTTTCTTTAATTCATTTAAAGCCAGGAACTTCACACTGATCTGATGACCACGGTGTCATGAGGTGTAAGCAGGGCTTTTTTTCAGGGGGAACTTGGGGGAACTCAGTTCCACCACCTTTGGCTCAGACCCTTTGGTGCCTGCTCACCACAATCAGAAGTCTGGTTTCTGTGTTTACAAGTGAACAGCTCTGTGTAACCCCTGAAACTCTGGCACTCTGTATGTAATGCAATCCTGGTATTTAATGCCCCTTTAAGACCCTTCTACTGTTTGTGAAATCTGAACGGGGTCATGGTTGAGTTCCTGCACCTATTTTCTGAGAAAAAAAGCTCTGGGTGTAAGTCAATAGGAAAAGCTGTTTCCGATAATGAATTAAGGGTAATAAATGAACAATCATTGATTGTTATTGTTCAAACAAATAAAACACCTATCTGTGTTATGGCCAGTAGGGGACTGGTGGCAGGATCAGATGATAGCGATGATCCTATTCAGGATACGCAAAGTGGAAGCCCAGGAACAAGAATGACAAGATCAAGAACTGGTTCTGTAACCAAGATTATTCTTGGCTCTAGGGCCTCTCCTATTGTGCTTTATTTACAGATCACTGTTTGGACGGCATACATTTGCAAATGATACACTATGCAGTCCTATGAGTGTTATATGTGTGCTGCAAACACTGTATTTATTTTGTAGTGTTTGCAAAATGTTTTTTTAGGTTTCATGCACAAGGAAGGCATATGGGAGAAACTAGGAGGACATCAAAGAATACGAATGCATTAGGGCAGATTCTCATATATGCGTTGAGGACACGCACAGTATAATGCACATGAATGCATACATCTATGTGTGCTACTGTATGTTGCACTGCCATGGGAATGTAGGCTACACAAAGAATATATAAAATAAAATAATAAGACACCAAACCAGAAATGAATGGTAATAAAAATTGGCCGCGGCACCTTTTATTGGTATATTATCTATAAACATTTAATTAATTTCAAAACTTATCTTTATTAAATATAACAAATACATAAACTCTATAACTTCAAATTCTCACTCAGTTATAGAACTCAAGCGAGTATAATAAATAAAATATTCAATAAAGTCCCCCCTTGATCCAAGGGTGACAAACCACAAAAAAGGTGCTGCAACAGGGTGGGGGGGATGGGGAGCTCACAGGTCATTCCAGGATAATTGTGACTGAAACCTGTCAGAGAGGGTCTTATATACCCTCTGTCTCACATGTAACCACGCCCTAATCCATGTGACAATCCCGCCTAAATTCACATGCTTACACTACCCATGCCTAATTCTACACTTCTTAAAGGGATAGTAACCTAACAATTTTTTTTATTTTTTTTATTTGCTAGTCACAATCCCATGCTGTGGGCACTATACTAATGCCCACTTTTTCATGGGAATGTAGGCTACACAAAGAATATATAAAGTAAAATAATAAGACACCAAACTAGAAATTAATGGTAATAAAAATTGGCCGCGGCACCTTTTATTGGTATATTATCTATAAACATTTAATTAATTTCAAAACTTATCTTTATTAAATATAACAAATACATAAACTCTATGGGCCAGATTCTCAGAGGCGTTACGACGGAGTATCTCAGATACCCCGTCGTATCGCCTTTTTTTTTGTCTCGTATCTATGCGTGTGATGCTGAGCATCACTTTTGCATAGATACGCTTCTACATCCGACAAGTGTAAAAGCATTACACTTTCGGATCGTAGGTGTAATGACAACTCCGGCCACTAGGTGGCCTTTACGTTGTTTTTTCATTTGCATATGCAAATGAAGTAGTACGCCGATTCTCGATCGCTTTTACGCCGCCCCGTCGTCGCGTATGTCGTTTTCGTTCACGTAAGGTTGCCCCAGCTTCTATGTGGAGTAACCTTACGAGGTCCCGTCGGATGCCGTCGTGTCCCGTCGGATGCCATGTTAAGTATGGCCTCGGGACCGTGTCGTGTTGTGCGTCGCGTTTACGTTGTTTTGCGTTACGTCGATTCTCAATGGGGCTGGCGTACGCTGCGATTACGGCGTTTACATTGAGAAAAATGTGACGTCCTTTGGAGCCTTGCGCACTGGGCTTTTTCCCCGGCCGGCGCATGCGCAGTTCGTTTGACGCGGGGGCGCGCTTAATTTAAATACAAGCCGCCCCATTTGAATTGCGCGGGTTTACGCTTGGCGATTTACGAGACGCCGGCGAACACTACGGTGCAAGTGCTTTGAGAATAAAGCACTTGCTCTAGTACGCAGCGGCGGCGTAGTGTAAATGGCTTACGCTACGCCGCCGAATATATATGAGAATCTGGCCCTTTAACTTCAAATATTTTTCCAACTCAAATTCTCACTCAGTTATAGAACTCAAGCGAGTATAATAAATAAAATATTCAAAAATATTCAATAAAGTCCCCCACCAGCCGGCTTTTGTTATTGCTAAAAAACAAAAAAACGGCCTACCCCACCACCGCGGCCTTTTCTATCATGGTTTGGAGCCCAAGGTTGAATATATCCAGGCCTACATCAGACAAATGGATGCCATCTCGTCTGTATAGGCCTGGAAAACCTCCTTCCAACTCAAAGTGTCGAAAAGAAAAACTGTCCAAAATAGGCATATATTTTTCTAATGAATGATTTAAACGACGCCTTATTTTCTCTAATGGTTTGACCTTCGACGATGACAACCAAATTAAACGTGGAATTATTTCGGAGAAAATTACCTTTACACCCGGGAAAGAAACATAAATTGTATGTAAATCCCTCTTCATCATAAAAAGCAAATCTAAAGTCGACTTCTTACCAACATCGTTGCCACCCAGGTGAATTATTAAAATGTCAGGGGACGGCCAACGTTGAGCCAAATTAAACAAATTTACAAAAACATATTCTCCCACTGAAGCCCACGGATACCTTTCCATAACACTTGAAAAGATTCGGGAGATAAGGCTAAATTAGTAATGTAGCATCTTTGACCAGCTCTTTTATGAGCCCAATGAACAAACGAATGTCCAATTATCCATATAGTTGACTTGGGACCTGAGGAATCAAATAGATAAGTTAGGGTGGCTATAAATGTTAAACCTTTTGGAATCCCACCTTCCTAATCTTTTAATCACTGAGTCATTTAGGCCCATTCTAGCTGCCTCTGTGGCGGCTCCGATTCGAAATGAGTGAGTGGAGAATTTAAATTGTGAAAGGCCAACATCGGCCAAGCACCGATGTAAAATAGCCGAAAATTGAAATTTTGTCAGTGGGGAAAAATCACAATGGACCAAAAACTCACCTGAACCTGGAGGCCTAGCCGAGATATATTTTGAAAGAACCGCAACTGGGCAAAGGAATGAGTCGCCACAAGCATTTAAACTGAGCCAATGACCCTTACCATTAACATCTGTTTTTGATTTACTTATGAAAATTTCCACTTTGTCTGCCTGAACTGAAACTTCCTCAAATTCCAAACCTGACGTACCCTTTTTGTTCTGGGGAACCAATTCTGATATGCGAATCGCTGCGAAGAAAATTAAAACAAAAGCTGACTTAAATAATAATGCTTCATAACTAGACCTACATATGTTTTGCGTGGCTTCGCAAATTTTTCTTAGAATATCTATGGAGATAGCTCTCCGTGTGTCAGGAATAGACGTTTTTTTCTTGTATCCCTTTAGCGCTTGGCGCACCGAGAAAAAACTGTTACATGCTGGCAATTTAAGTATTTTAAAGAAAAAGGAAATTCCAGCTAAACTTTTATTAATATATGTAAAAGAATACTTTTTCTCCATCAATAAAGCCAAAAAGACTAATATTGTATGTTCTGAAGGAGATAATCCAGAACATCCTAATCTATTATTGAGCAATAGCCAATTCCTCCATGCAATCGAATAATCGATCCATGTTTTGGGAGCCAAAGAATTCTTTATAGATTCTGCTATTAAGGTCAAATCAAGTCCCATAGATGACTTGGACATTTGAAACCAATCAAGTCCGCTTCCGGAAACAGTTGTCTGAAACGCGTCATCTGCAAACGAAATAATGAGTCAGCTAATGTATTCTGCTTACCTGGCACATGCTTCGCCTTGACCCAGATGTTCAATCTCAGGCATAGCAACACGAAATAACGAAGCAGCTTTATCACCTTCTCTGATTTTGATGACAAACAGTTTACCACAACCAACACACCTCTATTATCAGAATGAATTAATATTCTCTTGTTGGCGAAATATTCTCCTCATAATTCGAATGCCACTATTACTGGGAATAATTCCAACAAAACAATATTTTTTGTTATTTATCCAAACCTGTGGCCATGTCCCACAGCACCAATGTGTTCCCCAGATTGCGGTGAAGCCTATTGAACCCGCCGCATCTGTATATAGCTCCATTTCAGAATCAAAAACAAAATCCTCTTGGAACATTGTTCTACCATTATAGTCTGACAAAAATTGAGACCAAATTAATAGGTCATCTTTTAGGTCAGTAGTGAGCCGGATGTGAGAAAATGGTGATTTTAAACCGGACGTGGTCATCGACAATCTCCGTGAGAAGATTCTGCCGACAGGCATGATGCGCGACGCAAATGCCAACAGACCTAAAAAGGATTGGAGCTCTTTTAAGATGACTTTTTTCTTATGAGAGGTGATGTATCAATCTAAACGCATTTGGTTCTTTTTTGGGAATTAGACCTAAAGGGGATATCCGGAAATTTTCAAAAGGTGGCGAGACAAAAGGACCCGCTACCCGACCTGCTGCTATCTCTTTGATCAGCTTTTGTCTGACCACCTGATTATGCATAGAAACTGATTTCAGATTACCAACCATTTCACATCCAGTACCAAGAAATTCAGGAAGCTTAAAACCTGTTGCAAAACCTTCAATTAAAGTTACCGCTTTCTCCCTGTTTGGGTACAGCAGGAGCCATGGGTACATGCTTTCCAACATCACTGGAGTGTGCGCTTTTAGAATTGTCTTTTTGCTGGTAACTCCTTTTGAAACACTTAGCTACCGGGTGCGTTCCAGAACAAAAAGAGCATTCATGTTTATAGCGACAAGATGTGGCCCATCTACATTGTGTTTCATTAAAGGCATAACATATGCCTTTTTTGTACACAGAAGCAGTAGGGCCTTGAGCAACTACATTTTGCTTTGGAAAGACTGGCTTCTGAGGAAGTATTAGATTCAGCCAGAGGCCGACGTCTTTCATTCCCCACTTTAAGTTCTTATACACTGACATTTTTTGGCGGAATGACTCGTCATAATTGAACCAGCCGAAGCCGCCAAAATTCCTATACGCCTCCAGAATGTTCTCTAAGTGCTGAAACAATCCACTGCATTTTTCTGGGAATTTTTCACCCATAATTGACGAATATATGCAATAGGCTTAAAGCCAATTATGAAATGACCTGGGCGCCGTGCGGCGCCTATCCTCTTCTTCACTTTTTCTATCCGTTTTTCCTGAAAATTCTTTAACATTAGGTAATAGTGACATTAAATCTATAAAATCACTGTTCCATATTTTCTCTTTTATACTGGATGTTAAATGAAAACCTAATGGTGACATTTCGCAAGGCAAAACCTCTTTGTAACAATTCTCAGGAATATTGGCTTGCAATACACTACTAACATTGCAATCATTTACCATAGGAACAGAAGCAGCAACAGGCATTACATTGCTGTCTGACCATACACTAGCATGAGGACTGACAGGCGCAGATGCTCGACCTAACGAATCAGTCAGCTTTGTTATTGTAATAAGTTGTTGATTAATTAAATTCTGCTGTGGTAACTCACCAGCTTGTTCAGTGTTCGCTGCTGCTCCAGCTTGCAAGCCCTTTCCAGCTGTGCTAGCCTAGAAGCATACGACGCCGTCGGCATGGCAACATCTTCTTCAGGTTCCTGCAAAACAAAAGACATGTCTCTCCCCTTGGGCGGGGGTAGTGCTTTCTTCCCGGACTTTCCTTTTCCGCGAGATGGCGATGTGGGAACATTCTTCCTCTTCTTAGTAACACTGCGTGTGTTACACTCACCCGTCCTGTTGTCAATCTCTTCTTCTTCCAGCCTCCGGGACTCCTCTTCAGCACCGGCTGCAGCTGATGTGGAAGGACGCTCTGGTGGACAGCTGCGCTTAGACCTGCGTGTCTGTGAAGGAGGAATCATTTCTTGGGAAGCCTCCATTGGTGAGGCTATCTCACCTTCTTCCAATGTGACAATATTGTCCTCAGAAGGAGCCCCTTCGGCTGCTGCTTCAATCCCCGCAAGGCATTTCTTAAGCCACTCTTCTCCCCCTTGTGACTCGGCCATCTCCAGTACTCTTCTTACGAGCATCTTCATCACCTCAGATGTAAGTAAGCTCATGGGTGTAATAATGACCTGGGAGCTCACAGGTCATTCCAGGATAATTGTGACTGAAACCTGTCAGAGAGGGTCTTATATACCCTCTGTCTCACATGTAACCACGCCATAATCCATGTGACAATCCCGCCTAAATTCACATGTTTCCCGCTTACACTACCCATGCCTAATTCTACACTTCTTAACCACTTACCTACTGTGCACCTACACCCCCTTCCTGCCCAGACAAAATATAAGCTTCCCGCACTGCGTCGCTTTAACTGACAATTGCGCGGTCGTGCGACGTGGCTCCCAAACAAAATTGGCGTCCTTTTTTTCCCACAAATAGAGCTTTCTTTTGGTGGTATTTGATCACCTCTGCGGTTTTTTATTTTTTGCGCTATAAACAAAAATAGAGCGTCAATTTTTAAAAAAATGCAATTTTTTTCCTTTTTGCTATAATAAATAACCCCAAAAAATATATAAAAAAAATATTTTTTCCCTCAGTTTAGGCCGATACGTATTCTTCTACATATTTTTGGTAAAAAAAAAATGCAATAAGCGTTTATCGGTTGGTTTTGCGCAAAATGTATAGCGTTTACAAATAGGGGATAGTTTATGGCATTTTTTTTTTTTTTTTTTTACTATTAATGGCGGCGATCTGCGATTTTTTTATTGGGACTGCGACGTTATGGCGGACATTTCGGACACTTTTCTGACATTTTTGGGACCATTTACATTTATACAGTGAAAAATGCTATAAATATGCATTGATTACTGTATAAATGTGACTGGCAGTGAAGGGGTTAACCACTAGGGGGCGGGGAAGGGGTTAAATGTGTGTCCTATGAGTGTTCTAACTGTAGGGGGAGGGGGGGGTGACTGGGGGAGGTGACCGATTGTGTCCCTATGTACAAGGAACACAATCTGTCACCTCTCTCCCTGACAGGGACGTGCAGCTCTGTGTTTACATACAGAGCTGCACGTCCCAGCTCACTTACAGAGCAATCGCGTGTGCCCGGCGGCGATCGTTGCTGCCGGGCACTCTCACGGGATCCCCGCGGAGCGGCGGGTGCGCGCCAGCGCGGCCGGCGACGCGCGCAGCGCGCGCCCCCCGCGGCTTTAAAGGGACATCACGTCATATGACGTGATGTCAGAACAATGGAGTTGTCTGCCCGCCGTCAATTGACGGCGGGCAGATGACAAGTGGTTAAAGTGATAGTAACCTAACAAATTTTTTTTTTTTTTTTTTTTTATTTGCTAGCCACAATCCCATGCTGTGGGCACTATACTAATGCCCACTTTTTCATTCCTTTAGGAGGGCAAGCCCAACGTCTATAGCTTACCACATAGCAACATAATGCACACATGTTAACACAATTATAACCTGAATGCTAGTCCAGTTGGCAAGGAGCTATAGGTCTGACTCAGGGGGTGTTGTCAGACCCCCGCAGAGAGACCACTGCTTCCACACAGATAGCACCGGGTCCTTCTCTGCGATGTTCATATGTTATTATCAAGCGCACATGGCAAAAGACAGATTTGTTTACTCATTGGGCTGTGACTACTTTTTAAAATGTACCAGAAAAAGGAAACTTCAATCACAATTCAAAGCTTCCCGAAAAAGAAAATGAAGAGGATATTTGCCTTGCTAAATGCGTAAAAATTACAAAAATGCTACGTCGTTCTTTAATCCAATTCAAAAAGGTTCACAACTTTGTGTTAGGAGAGACAAACTTTCATCCATAAGTAATGAAAAAAATAAGTGATATATCGTAGTAAGTCATCGTTCACTTTAGTTTCTCTACCCAAACCAGTTTACATTTTGAAGTAAGCCAAAGAATGACCTAACGCTCATCTAAGCACACCCTCCTGTCTGAGCTAAGGGCAGATGGATTCTAGGAAGTAAATGTACAGAAATCATCTGCCCTTACTCAGGATAACTACAGCCAGAATTACTAGGTGGTGGTATGTGTTTTTCAAACTGATTTCTTAGCCAGAGGCCGCTCTTTAATTAGGCAAATTAGGCAGTTACCTACGGCCTTTCACTCACAGGGACCCCACGGCCGCCTAACTTGCCCAATGCATTACCCCAGTTCTGAGGGACCGGGGACCTTAACGCTGCTGTGCTCAGGCAGCGTTATGAGCCCTGACATTAAGGAGTGGGGCCACCAGCTTCCCTAACAACCAGTGAATATTGGTGACACCACCCCTTGTCAGTGATCCAGCATGCCCTCAGTCAGTGTCGTCACAAGGGGCGGGTTTACCAGGTGACATCACCAGGCGGCCCCTGCCCCTTAGTTATTGAAGAACAGGATCTGGGGGCCACCTTGTTAAAGGGGGCTTCCAGATTCCGATAAGCCCCCTGCCCACAGACCCCCACAACCACTGGCCAGGGTTGTGGGGAAGAGGCTCTTGTCCTTGAATTATTTTTCCCATCATGGGTGTGAGGTAGGGCCCCATGTCAAGTTTTGCCTAAGGCCTCAAAGCCTAGAGCCTCCTCTGTTCTCAGCGAATGAAAGCATGTAGACACAGATGGAATGGGTAGTTTTCTTTGAATATTAAAAATGAATTAAATAGTGTATTTGGTTTGAGGTGCTCAGATGCACTGTAGTTCCTCTTTAATGTACTTATACACAATTGTAAACATTAAGGATAAGTTCACACCAGATATGGGTGGCTATTCCAGCACAGTCTCACCTCATGATACGGCAAAATGCCTTGTCTTCTTATCTGCCCAGTTCACATCACTGAGTGGCAGCGGTGTGCGGACAGTGTGCGCTAAAAAAAAGGACTGCACACAGTATTTATTTTGCAGCACAGTGCAAGGCAATCCACATCCCCACACTGGGCGGGGTCCAATTAAACATTATGAGATGTCTTTATAACATTTCAATAAAGTTAATAAAAATAAACTTTGCTGATCTGCACAGACCACACCACACAACAGACAAATCTGTGTTTTATACCATCCAATACAATGCCTCCAATGGCTTCACTAACCACCAAAGCCCAAAATAAATGATGTAGCCTAGACACCAAACTGGCCCCACAGTTTTTCCTAGGTTCTGTTCCCTGGTAGGGCACACAGCATTTTCTCATTCTTTTCATGCAGTAACCAGGCAGTGTCTTTTTGTGATTATTATTGTTTGAAGAACCGGTATAGGGCGAGCCTTGGGATACACAGAACTAGTCTCCACTCCAATTCATCCCAAAGTTGTTCTATCGGGTTAGGGTCAGGACTCTGTACAGGCCAGTCAAGTTCTTCCACCCAAAACTCGCTCATCCGTGTCTTTTTGGACCTTGCTTTGTGCACTGGTCTAAATCATTTGGTGGAGGGGGGATTATGGTATAGGGTTGTTCTTCAGGGGTTGGGCTTGACCCCTTAGTGCCAGTGAAGGGAACTCTTAAGGTATCAGCATACCAAGACATTTTGGACAATTTCATGCTTCCAACTTTGTGAAAACAGTTTGGGGATGGCCCCCTTCCTGTTCCAATATGACTGCACACCAGTGCACAAACAAAGTGTATAGAGACATGGATTAGTGAGTGTTCGCTTTCAAGAAAGCGAATCACTAACTTGTTACATATGGGTCCTCTTTCAGCAGTCTAGACCAAAAAGATCCCACCAGTTCATCACAGCACAGAAGCCCCTTAACTGGGTCAAGTTCAAATTCCTAAGAAAGAATGGATCTCCTAAAAAATGGTTAGCCAGTTCTGGTCAATGGCCTATAATGGCCAATGGTCAATGGCCTATACAAGGTAACAGCACTTTGGGATTAGTTCTGGTGATCCAGAGAAAGAAAGATACACGGTTGTTTGCCATGTAATACATTTTCATAAATGAAAGTCACAGTCTGGGACCTGAACCATTTTCCTATCCAAATGTTCATAGACCACTCCTGATTCCATTCCCCAGCTTTCTTGATGACCACCTTATCCTTTCAGACAAAGCAACCCTAGCTCCCACTTTTTTTAACACTTAAAAAGTCCTCCCAGAACCCAGTGTATCCGGGATGGTGGTGGGGTTTTGGCAAATGGAGGAATTCCCATATCCCCTCATTGCACCAATCCTGTCTGCATGCTTCAATTTCATCCATGACAGCTGAGGGTACGTAAGGGTATTTGTACCCAAATTCAAGGGCTACCTCTTTCTGTACGATCTTCTGTAGTCTGAAAAATCTGATGCACCAGCCACACACCTGTATCTGTAAGGCCACATACACACGATCGCTCCATCCGATGAGAACGGTCCGACGGACCGTTTTCATCGGTTCACAGATGAAGCTGACTGATGGACTGATGTGCCTACACACCATCGGTGAGTGATCCGATCGTGTCAAAACGCGGTGACGTAAACACACAACGTGCTGAAAAAAATGAAGTTCAATGCTTCCAAGCATGCGTCGACTTGATTTTGACCATGTGCGGCCCTTTAACCGATGCTTTTGCATACTAACGATCGGTTTTGACCCATCGGTTAGCCGTCCATCGGTTCAATTTTAAAGCAAGCCATCTGTTTTTTGACCGAAGTATAACAGACCGTTGGGGCCTACACACGATTGGTTTGGACCGTTTTCATCGGTTTGAACCGATCGTCTGTACGCGGATTAAGGCACTCGCACTCCTCAGCCAACCAGTTTAGTCCCTCCAACTTGGAACTTGCTCTGAAAAAGTTTGGACACTGCACAAGCACATGACCCACCATCCTGGTACTCCTCAAGAGTATGCTTCTCACTCAGGACATGGATTACCGCTCATACATATTCAGGTCTCCCTGAGTTGGGATGGCACAGGACTCCATACAAATTTTAACTGAATTATTTTGGAGGGCAGACAGCTCCTCCAGCCTGGGCCACTCTCTCACTGGTAAAGAGCCCTGCTGTTCTCGGGTCCCAGAATATTTATACTCACCTCAGCCCCCTGACGATCCCTCTTTCAACCAGGAATCATCTAAGGCTGTATTAATATTAATATCCAGCCCAGGATCTGCCCCCCCTAATTCCTTAAAAATTGTAAGTGTGATTTTATCATTTTATTAAGATCTTGGTGAAATACTACAATATGTGGATTTTCCTCTGTACTTTAACTTCCTCCATGGAGTCTATCTTGGCTTAGGAAATCGTAGAATCTTTGCATGCAAGACTGTTGTATATATGGCTGCTATGCATCAAGGCGTTGATCCTTGTGGGATCAGAGCAGCTGGTAAGGAGCACATTTAATCGTTTGATTATTCCTTTTGGGAGCACTTTTTCTTCAGTGGTGCAAGTTATCATCATTCCTTCATGCCAAAAAAAATAACTATTGATATTTAGTAAATCTAAGCACCTTTTTACACCTTATATATTTATTTTTCTATAAAAAAAAAATTGCAGTCTTTTCACATTTATATGGACTTTATATTTACAGCTCTATCAATTTAGGATGAGTTTATCATATGTTTAACCACTTAAGACCCGGACCATTATGCAGGTAAAGGACCTGGCCCCTTTTTGCGATTCGGCACTGCGTCGCTTTAACTGACAATTGCGCGCATGTGCGACGTGGCTCCCAAACAAAATTGGCGTCCTTTTTTTCCCACAAATTGAGCTTTCTTTTGGTGGTATTTGATCACCTCTGCGGTTTTTATTTTTTGCACTATAAACAAAAATAGAGCGACAATTTTTAAAAAGAAAATCTATAATTCTTTACTTTTTGCTATAATAAATATCCCCCAAAAATATATATAAAAAAAATTTTTCCTCAGTTTAGGCCGATACATATTCTTCTACAATCTTTTTGTTAAAAAAAAAAAAGCAATAATCGTTTATTGATTGGTTTGCGCAAAAGTTAAAGCGTTTACAAAATAGGGAATAGTTTTATGGCATTTTTATTAATAATTTTTTCTTTACTAGTAATGGCAGAGATCAGCAAATTTTTTCGTGACTACGACATTATGGCGGACACATCGGACACTTTTGACACCCTTTTGGGACATTGTCACAGCGAAAAGTGCTATAAAAATGCACTGATTACTGTGAAAATTACAATGGCAGTGAAGGAGTTAACCACTAGGGGGTGCTAAAGGGGTTAAGTGTGTCCTATTGTGTGTTTCTTACTGTAGGGGGGCGTGTCTGGACGTGTGGCGTCACTGATCGTTGTTCCCTATGACGGGGAATAGACGATCAGTGACAAGCCACAGAGAAGAACGGGGAAGGTTTGTTTACACTCACCTCTCCCTGTTCTTCAGCTCCTGTGACCCGATCACGGGACACTGGCAGCGATCGGGTGGCGTGGTCACAGAGCTTTGGACCGAGTCGCGAGCACGCCGCCGGTAGCGTTCCCATGGCCAACGGATGGGCACTTAAAGGGCAACGTACCTGTACGTGCTTCTACCCAGCCGTGCCATTCAGTCCTTAAGTGGTTAATGCACTTTTATTGTGTCTCTTATATGATTTATTAACTTACAGTGCTTTAACCACTTAACCCCCGGACCATATTGCTGCCCAATGACCAGAGCACCTTTTGTGATTCGGCACTGCGTTGCTTTAACTGACAATTGCGTGGTCGTGCGACGTGGCTCCCTAACAAAATTGGAGTCCTTTTTTTCCCACAAATAGAGCTTTCTTTTGGTGGTATTTGATCATCTCTGCGGTTTTTATTTTTTGCGCTATAAACAAAAATAGAGCGACTATTTTGAAAAAAATGCAATATTTTTTACATTTTGCTATAATAAATATCCCCAAAAAATAGGAAAAAAATAGTTTTTTTATATCAGTTTAGGCCGATACGTATTCTTCTACATATTTTTTGTTAAAAAAAATCGCAATAAGCGTTTATTGATTGGTTTGCGCAAAAGTTTATAGCGTTTACAAAATAGGGGGTAGTTTTATGGCATTTTTATTAATATTTTTTTTTTACTAGTAATGGCGGCGATCAGTGCTATTAAAAATGCCATTGGCAGTGAAGGGGTTAACACTAGGGGGCGGGGAAGGGTTGAGTATGTTCCTGGGTGTGTTCTAACTGTATGGGGGGGTGGCCTCACTAGGGGAAATCACTGATCTTCTGTTCATACATTGTATGAACAGAAGATCAGCATTTCTCTCCTGACAGGACGGGAGCTTTGTGTTTACACACACAGCTCCCGGTCCTCGCTCAGTACGAGCAAACGCGGGTGCCTGGTGGTGATCGTGCCCGCCGGCCACGCACCCCCTAGTGGCTGCTAAAAGAGCCGATGTAGAGCTACGGGCTCTCGCCCAGGAGAGCCGACCTGCTGCAGTAAAATGACGGCGCGCGGTCGGCAAGCAGTTAAAAAATTATTCATATCCCTTGAAATTTTCCAAATTTGGGGATCTTATGTGATAGACCAACACAAAGTGGCACATAATTGTGAAGTGGAAGGAAAATGATAAATGGTTTTCAAAATGTTTTACAAATAAATATCTAAAAAGTGTGGGGTACATTTGCATTCAGCCCTCTTTACTTGATACCCCTAACTAAAATCTAGTAAAAACCATTTGTCTTCAAAAGTCACTGAATTAGTAAATAGAGTCCACCTGTGTGTAATTTAATCTCCGTATAAATACAGCTGTTCTGTAAAGCCCTCGAAGATTTGTTAGAGAACCTTAGTAATCAAACAGCATGAAGGCCAAGGGACACACCAGACAGGTCAGTGATAAAGTTATGGAGAAGTTTAAAGCGGGTTTAGGTTATAAAAAAATATCCTACTCTTTGAAGCACTGTTCTATTCATCATCATCAATGGAAAGAATACGGCACAACTGCAAACCTACCAAGACATGGCCATTCACCTAAACTTACAGGCTGGATAAGGAGATCACTATTCAGAGAAGCAGCCAAGAGGCCCATGGTAACTCTGGAGAAGCTGTAGAGATCCACAGCTCAGGTGAGAGAATCTGTCCACAGGACAACTATTAGGCCACGTACACACGATCAGTCCAAATCGATCAGTCCAAATCGATGAAAATGGTCCAGTTTCATCGGTCCAAACCGACCATGTGTACGGCCCATCAGTCCGTCGTCCGTCGGACCAAAGTTTTAAAACTTGCTTTAAAATCGGACCGATGGACGCCTGACCATCGGTCCAAACCGATGGTTAGTACGCAAAAGCATCGGTCCAAAAACCAGTGCATGCTCAGAATCAAGTCGACGCATGCTTGGAAGCATTGAGCATTTTTTTCAGCACGTCGTTGTGTTTTACGACACCGCATACTGACACGATCGGTTTTTGAACTGATGGTGTGTACGCACCATCAGACCATCAGTCTGTGAACCGATGAAAACGGTCCGTCGGACTATTCTCATCGTGTTGGACTGATTGTGTGGACTGTTTTCATCGGTTAACCAATGAAGCTGACTGATGGTCTGATATACCTACACACCAAAGGTTAAAATAACGATCGTGTTAGAACGCGGTGATGTTTACGTGTTTTAACACAACGACGTGCTGAAAAAAACGAAGTTCAATGCAGCATGCGTCGACTTGATTCTGAGCATGCGCGGCCTTTTAACTGATCTTTTTGCATACTAACGATTGGTTTTGACCCATCGGTCCTTCAGTCCGTTTTTATCGGTTTTGACCGATCGTGTGTACGCGGCCTTAGTCGTGCATGCCACAAATCTGGAAGAGTGGCAAGAAGAAAGCAATTGTTGAAAAAGAAAGGCATAAGAAGTCCTGTTAGCAGTTTGCGTGAAGCCATGTGAGGGACACAGCAAACAGGGCAACGACCCTAAACATACAACCAGAGCTACAATGGAATGATTTAGATCAAAACATATTCATGTGTTAGAATGGCCTAATCAAAGTTCAGACCTAAATTCAATAGAGAATCTGTGGCAAGACTTAAAAATTGCTGTTCACAGACACTCTCCATCCAATCTGACAGAGCTTGAGCTATTTTGCAAAGAAGAGAGAGCAAAAATGTCACTCTCTAGATGTCCAAAGCTGGTAGAGACACCCCCAAATAGACTTGCAGCTGTAATTGCAGTGAAAGGGGTTCTACAAAGTATTGAATTTAACAAGGCACTTATATGCTGCACAAGGATAGCACACTTTTAATTATTGTTTGGTTGGAGTGCTTACATTTTAAGTCCACTACATACTACACCCCATAACCTAATGTAACTCTTTCACTTCTCTTGAACACAGGCGCTAATAAAATCTTGTTTTTAACCAGGGTTTTTTGTGTTTTTTTATGGATCTGAGTGTGGTTCTATTGCTTTTTATTGGTCCGTGCACACTATCCGTAAAAATCAGTAAAACTGCACTGCATTCATATCTGTAAGATACAAATCCAAAAATCTGCATCTGAGGTCACTAGTTTACATGTACATGCAACATACTGTATATGTATGTGTAATTGAAATCTTAGTTTGAAAAAAAAAAACCATTAGAACATTAGTTTCATGAAGTTACGTTTGAGACAGGAAGAGGAAGTAGGGTGAGTAGGATCCAAGATGGCAGCCAAAAGACATGTGTCACAGAGTGACTTTTTTGCTGCAGTGGAGGAACTTCTTACATTTTGAGTCAAAGAGGATATACTCAGACAAGAGAGAAGCTGTGGGAGGAGATGATATATATTTACACACAATACATTTGAAATGCGTGATTTCTGTTGTAAATATCCTTAAGTATTTCACTTGCTGGGATCTGTGGATCCTCCATGAAAGAAGTTCAGCAAACTATATGCTGAACTCTATTGTCGATATACTTTAGTGTACAATATAGCAGCAGTTGAGTGAAGCATAACACTAGATAACATTTGCAAGATATACTGATATACTGCAATAATCGGCACTGATATGCTGCACTGATAACCACTGATGAGGCTGCACTGATGAGGCCACAACGATAAGACAGCACTGATGGGGCTGCACTGATGAGGCTGCACTGACAAGGCGGGTCTTAAACAGAAAGGGATGTGGCCTTGACAGGAAGAGGTGAGTCATATTTAAATTAGAGGTGCATGAGTTTAGTCAGGCCTAGGGCAGCATAAAACCTAAATACACCACTGATTAGAGCAGTGGTTCTCAACCTGGGGGTCGGGACCCCTTTGGGGGTCGAATGACAATTTGCCAGGGGTCACCAAATCCTGGGCTGTTCCTGAATCCCTCACTGCTCTCCCAGCCTTCTCATGGCTACCCAGCAGGGCTGTCCCTCAGCCTCTTCGCAGCCACCCATTCAGTTCACGACATGGCTGGGGGGCAGAGACTAGATGTCAGCTGGCTGGTGAGGAATGTGAAGTGGGAGGGGCTGGATGAGACCCTATCTCCTGATTTTGGCATAGGTGTCACTGCTGCGGAGATACAGTGAGTAGCATAAAGGGTTTTAATACTGTACGAGTGGAAAGGACTGAGGGAGCGCTAAGTATCTGTGGGTTAGGGGTGCAAATTACTTGTCTTGCCTTGAGTACTTGTGTACGAGTAAGAATAGGGGCGCTGAAGAAAATATATATATATAAAGGTGCTAAAGAATGGTAAATAAAGGTAATGGTGATCACTGTGAACTAGCTATTAGTGTTGAGCAGAATACGCCATATTCGCTTTCGCAATATTTCGCGAATATATAGGAGAATATTCGAGAAATATTCGTAAATTTCGAATATTCGTGATATTTCATCCAAAAAAAAAATGCGAAATTCATTGCGAAATTCTCGACCGCGCATGCGCGCGGACAACACGCGGTCGCGAAAACGGCGATCATTTCCTGGATTCTTTGCCAGTGTATATTCGGATTGCTATTTAGTGCTGCCCTGCGAATCTACTGCTGCCCTGCGAAGCGAAGATGGTGGGGAGTAACTTTTCATCCAGTGAGGAAAAACTGCTGATTACTGTAAGTAATTTCACCACTTGTTATTTCATTATCTTTAACTGCATTTTAGACTAGTTAAAAAGTTAGGATGCAAGATCAGATATTAGTATTTCCCAAACAGTGTGTCTCCAGCGGTTGCAAAACTACAACTCCCAGCATGCCCAGGGTTGCCACCTTTTGTTCATTTCAAACCCGAACACTTCAGCGTCGCACAGCAATTTTTTGTCTTAGTTTGCATAGATGTCGCTATTAAATAACATTTCTAACCATATGAAATTAATCACAAAAGTTCCTCTTTACATCAGAGTCCACAGACTTCCCCTTTTACATCAGAGTCCACAGACTTCCCCTTTTACATTAGAGTTCACAGAGTTCTCCCTTTACATCAGTGTCCACAGAGTTCTCCCTTTACATCAGAGTCCTCAGAGTTCTCCCTTTACATCAGTGTCCACATAGTTCTCCCTTTACATCAGAGTCCACATAGTTCTCCCTTTGCATCAGTGTCCACAGAGTTCTCCCTTTACATCAGTGTCCACAGAGTTCTCCCTTTACATCAGAGTCCACAGAGTTCTCCCTTTACATCAGAGTCCACAGAGTTCTCCCTTTACATCAGAGTCCACAGAGTTCTCCCTTTACATCAGAGTCCACAGACTTCCCCTTTTACATCAGGATCCACAGACTTCCCCTTTTAGATCAGTGTCCACAGAGTTCTCCCTTTACATCAGAGTCCACAGAGTTCTCCCTTTACATCAGAGTCCACAGAGTTCTCCCTTTACATCAGAGTCCACAGAGTTCTCCCTTTACATCAGAGTCCACACAGGTTCTCTCCCTTTACATCAGAGTCCACAGAGTTCTACCTTTTACATTAGAGTCCACAGAGTTCTACCTTTTACATTAGAGTCCACAGAGTTCCTCTTTTACATTAGAGTCCACAGAGTTCCCCTTTTACATTAGAGTCCACAGAGTTCTCCCTTAACATTAGAGGCCACAGAGTTCTCCCTTTTAAATTAGAGTCCACTGAGTTCCCCTTTTAAATTAGAGTCCACTGAGTTCCCCTTTTACATTAGAGTCCACAGAGTTCTCCCTTAACATCAGAGTCCACAGAGTTCTCCCTTAACATCACAGTCCACAGAGTTCTACCTTAACATCAGAGTCCACAGAGTTTTCCCTTTACATCAGAGTCCACAGAGTTCTACCTTTTACATTAGAGTCCACAGAGTTCCCCTTTTACATTAGAGTCCACAGAGTTCTCCCTTAACATCAGAGTCCACAGAGTTCTCCCTTAACATCACAGTCCACAGAGTTCTACCTTAACATCAGAGTCCACAGAGTTTTCCCTTTACATCAGAGTCCACAGAGTTCTCCCTTTTACATCAGAGTCCACAGAGTTCTCCCTTTTCATCAAAAAGTGAAAAGAAACAAACATATTATTTTTCATATGTAAAGATAGGGATTAAAAAAAATAATCTATTGTACAGGGCCAGTGTAAGGGTCAAAAAAATAATTATAGTGGTCAGATGAATAGCAACTCATTTCTCCCCTATACGTCTATCCTGTGATGTTACTCATATATACATAATTATGCAAATGATAATGGCTGCTATATTTATTCCAAAAAGCTGGTGACCAAAATGGCAACATATAAAATCTGTCATGTTACCACTGTCAGTGATTAATAAGGCGAGAATGCTTCCAATTATTGAATACCATACATTTACGTCATATATCCATAAGGGTTTAAACAAAAGTATTATAATATACTTTGTTCTTCATCTTGCAGAGGTTCCTGCAACATGGTTACGACCTAATGAGGTGCCAGCAGGATAAACAAAAAATCGTCCAGTCCGTATTGGAGGAATTACATGAGTTTCATGGCGGGTCACATGACCACATGGCCATTCTCAAAAAATGGTCAGACTTGAAGAGGCGCCACATGGACCGGGTCACACAGATCCGCGATGAATTTCATCCAGGTAAGTTATTGGTGACAGTCATGTAAGGTGATATGTAATTAACCTTAGGGCAGATGTTGTTAACCCAGACGCCATGTTGTGGTAACATATATCACCACCGAAGGTATTCATAGTACTGTTGAAAAAAGACATTATTCCATCAAGTTAAACCATGGAATTAAAGTGGTGGTGTGGTGGGTTTCAAGGGGAAAGGGTGGTATTTTATAACTCAATTACCACTAAATTCCTGTGCTAGGCGTGGGGTTAACATAGTAATCACGTGTACTCCATCAGGCCCTTTTTTTAACATGAGATCTTCAGAATAATACAAAGGAAACACAAACAGCTAATTTTACCATGGTGGCAGCCCAGCTCACACTCAGTCCCCTGTAGTGCCAGCAAGACCCTTTAGTATAACATTATCCCATTGGTTAACTGTCTATATAAATAAATGTGTATTCATATACAATACAGCAGAGTACACAGAATTTGCATATGTTATTAGAAATCATTTTTACATATATAAACATTGTGTTATTATAGGATCTCCTCTACCATCTGTGCGCCCCAAGCGCACAAGGCGACAGGCCGCAGAGGAGGAGGAGGAGGAAGAAGAGGAGGATGAAGAGGAGGATGCAGAGGAGGAGAGGGATAAGGAGCAGCCAGGGCCCTCCGACTTACCACCCCCAGCTCCTGAGGAGCTGCAACTTCCCCCCACCCAACCTCCTGGTGAATGCCATGATGCAGAAGAGGAGCAGGAGGATGACACAGCGCCTGTGATGACCATCAGTCAGGAGGGTAAATATGTGCACAACGATTAATGACATTTCAACAATAAGATGTAGATATAAAAAAGTACAGTATTTAATCCTAATGTATTTTTTCTTATATCCTAACAGTTTTGAAAGAGATTCAGGAGAAATCCCATGTCATGGAGAGGACCAATCAAAAAGTCCTGTCCAATCGGCGCAAAATAAAAAAATTGGACCTCGAGAATGAACAGCTGTTACAACAGCAGAGAAAAAATTTCAAGGAGCTGTCTGAGATTTACAAGCGCTTGAAAAAATCCATGTAAATATTTATATTTTTGGTTATTAAACCTGTTATTCTTTTCAAATGTTTCCTTTCTTATTGAGATTGTTAGGTCTTTCAACACATCTAACTTCACATCTAACACATCAACATCAACACATCTAACTTCATAATAACCTAAAAACATTTCATACTATTATTTTATTTAACACAAATCTAATAAAAAACAAAATACACGGACACAGACACTACTAACACAAACTAAACTGTTGAAAAATTACTATAACAAAAGCTACAATATATACATATATACATATATATATATATATATATATATATATATATATATATATAGATATAGATATAGATATAGAGAGAGAGCGAGAAAGAGAAAGAGAGTGCTGATTTGCTCTTGCAGATAGGCTAAAAGTTGCAGTAAAAAGGCCACAAACCAGGGTTTAACATAACGTTCAGTCATTTAGTCACACTTGCTGTTTGTTACGATCCGGTCTGGTAGCTTTTAGCGGAGGCTGTTTGTGGATCCGCTGTGACAGAGAGGTCATGAAGCATTACTCAGCATGAAGGCAGCAGCAGTAGTATTCAAATATAAAGTAATTATCACACACACAACATTTACAAGCAGTAGTGGTAATAGTACTAGATAGCATCTAAACACTTGGGCAAGACTTGACAGCAGCAGTAGTGGTAATAGTAGTATATAGTGGCAAATAACTTGTGACATAGGTGTCTGAGCACTGGCAGCAGCAGTATAGTAGTAACAGTACACAATAAAGTGTTGTATCACTTGTGGAAGAGGTGGCAGCAGCACAGCAGCAGCATTTGAAATTGTAGCATATAGTGTCAAAGAACTTGTCACATAGGTATCTGAGCACTGGCAGCAGCAGTATAGTAGTAACAGTACACAATAAAGTGTTGTATCACTTGTGGAAGAGGTGGCAGCAGCACAGCAGCAGCATTTGAAATTGTAGCATATAGTGTCAAAGAACTTGTCACATAGGTATCTGAGCACTGGCAGCAGCAGTATAGTAGTAACAGTACACAATAAAGTGTTGTATCACTTGTGGAAGAGGTGGCAGCAGCACAGCAGCAGCATTTGAAATTGTAGCATATAGTGTCAAAGAACTTGTCACATAGGTATCTGAGCACTGGCAGCAGCAGTATAGTAGTAACAGTACACAATAAAGTGTTGTATCACTTGTGGAAGAGGTGGCAGCAGCACAGCAGCAGCATTGGTAATTGTAGCATATAGTGCCAAAGAACTTGTCACATAGGTATCTGAGCACTGGCAGCAGCAGTATAGTAGTAACAGTACACAATAAAGTGTTGTATCACTTGTGGAAGAGGTGGCAGCAGCACAGCAGCAGCATTTGAAATTGTAGCATATAGTGTCAAAGAACTTGTCACATAGGTATCTGAGCACTGGCAGCAGCAGTATAGTAGTAACAGTACACAATAAAGTGCTGATGCTGCCAGTGCTCACTTACCTATGTGACAAGTTCTTTGCCACTATATGCTACATATATCAATGCTGCTGCTCCTATGCTGCTGCCACCTCTTCCACGACCACGAGTGAAAAAAACACTTAATTGTGTACTGTTACTACTACTATACTGCTGATGCTGCCAGTGCTCACTTACCTATGTGACAAGTTCTTTGCCACTATATGCTACAAATATCTATGCTGCTGCTCCTATGCTGCTGCCACCTCTTCCACGACCACGAGTGAAAGAAACACTTAATTGTGTACTGTTACTACTACTATACTGCTGATGCTGCCAGTGCTCACTTACCTATGTGACAGTATACACTTACCTATGTGACAAGTTCTTTGCCACTATATGCTACATATATCAATGCTGCTGCTCCTATGCTGCTGCCACCTCTTCCACGACCACGAGTGAAAGAAACACTTAATTGTGTACTGTTATTACTACTATACTGCTGATGCTGCCAGTGCTCACTTACCTATGTGACAAGTTCTTTGCCACTATATGCTACAAATATCAATGCTGCTGCTCCTATGCTGCTGCCGCCACCTCTTCCACGACCACGAGTGAAAAAAACACTATATTGTGTACTGTTACTACTACTATACTGCTGATGCTGCCAGTGCT
Source organism: Rana kukunoris (assembly GCA_029574335.1). Classification (NCBI taxonomy): domain Eukaryota; kingdom Metazoa; phylum Chordata; class Amphibia; order Anura; family Ranidae; genus Rana; species Rana kukunoris. The sequence continues at coordinate 44,823 of JAJQKJ010000297.1, read as the reverse complement.
CACTTACCTATGTGTCAAGTTGTTTTGCACTATATGCTACAATTACCAATGCTGCTGCTCCTATGCTGCTGCCACCTCTTCCTCGACCACGAGTGAAAAAAAAACTTAATTGTGTACTGTTACTACTACTATACTGCTGCTGCCAGGTGGTTTCTGCTAATGGGGCAATACGGAGTCTGTGGACAGACGGGTCCTCTTGTCCGTGACCACCCCACCTGCCGCGCTGAATGTCCGCTCAGATAGTACGCTGGAGGGGGGGCAAGACAATAACTCCAGCGCATACTGAGCGAGCTCGCGGCAGGTGTCCAATCTGGCAACCCAGTACTCCATGGGGTCGTCGGTGCTCATACTGTCAGAAGCACTGACGGACCCCATGTAGTCTGCCACCATGTGGGCCAGCCGCTGGTGGTGATGGCTGCTGCTGCTGCTGCTGCTGCTGGTACTGGGTCGCTCAGTTTGCATGAACATCCTCATCTCACCCATTAGGTCCCCTGCTCGGCTGCTGATGTTGCTGCTGGGTGCAGCCACCTGCTGGGTGAGATGAGGGGGGACAACTGGAGGCCGGGGAGTTGCCTGCTCCAAACGGCTGACTAGGCATGCCTGCAGTTCCTCCATCCGGGGCTGCCTCCGTCTGGCTGGGAGGAACTGCTCCAGTTTCCCCTTAAATCTGGGATCTACAAGGGTGGCCAGCCAAAACTCGTCCCTCTCCTTGATGGCTTTAACCCGGGGGTCCCTCCTGAGGCATCTCAGCATGTGGGCAGCCATGGGGAAGAGCACAGCCCGCTGTGACTCCTCATGGCTGCCTGGGTCCATGACGTCCGCTTCCTCGTCATGGAGGCGCTGCTGTTCGCGGTCAGTCATGCCAAACCCCCGGACTATCGGTGCCCCCAACACCGGCTCTCCCTCCTGACCAGGCCCTGACTCGAGGACGCCACCAGTCACCTCCTGATCATCATCATGATCCTCCTCCTCCTCCTCGTCCTGGGCCTGGTCTTGGTGGAGCAGTGTTGCCTCCTCCTGCTCCACCAAGGCACTCTCCCCAGCTCCGAGCAGGCGATCTAGTGCCCTGTCCAGCAGGAACACTATAGGGAGCACGTCGTTGAGGCCGACATGCTCCCTGCTCACCATCTTGGTCGCCTGCTCAAAAGGGGCCAACACATGGCAGACCTGGTGTATCTGCCCCCACTCCAGACTGGTGATGTACGGGAGTGTGTGTTGTGATGGCCCGCCAGTGCCTTGCTCCAGCAGGTACTCCTTCACCGCCCTTCGCTGCTCCCACAACCTCTCCAGCATGTAGAGGCTGGAGTTCCACCGCGTCACACTGTCCACAATCAGCCTGTGAAGGGGCAGGCTGTTGTCCCGCTGCAACTTTGACAGGGATGCGGTAGCGGTTGGGGAGCGCCTGAAGTGGCTGGCAATCCTGCGTACCCTTAGCACAATGTCACTCAACCCGGGATAGGTGCGCAGGAACTTCTGCACCACTAGGTTGAGGACATGTGCCAGACGTGTGTCAGACTGCCAGCCTGGAGGGCGGAGAGGAGGTTGCTGCCATTGTCACAGACAACCAGACCTGCTTGGAGCCTTCGGGGTGTCAGCCACTTCTGGACCTGAGCCTGAAGTGCGCTCAGCACTTCTCGTCCAGTGTGTCTCCGTTCCCCTAAACTAACAAGCTGGAGCACGGCCTGACAGCGCACGTGCCCCACACTTGAATAGCTACGGGGGCGCTTGCTGGGAGGCTCAGCAGCTGCGGAGACAGTGGCTTGAGGGAGACCAGCACTTCTCCCCTGGACACCCCGGGGCGGCACCACAAAATCAGATGCCGCCAATCCCTCCCCGGCGCCTCGGAGGGAAACCCAATGGGCCGTGAAGCTTATGTAGCGCCCCTGCCCATGCCTGCTGGTCCAGCCATCCATTGTCAGATGCACCCTGTTGCTGACAGCATGATCCAGCGACAGGGTTACATTCTGCACAATGTGCTGGTGTAGGGCAGGGACACCAGTCCTGGCAAAGAAATGGCGGCTGGGGACACGCCATTGGGGTTGGGCCTGCTCCAACATCTGCCTGAAGGGGTTGCAGTCCACTATGTTAAAGGGAAGCAGATGTTGGGCAATAACCCTTGCCAGGAGCCCATTGAGGGAACGCACACGTCGGTCTGAAGGGGGGAAGGGAGTGTTGCGTTCAAAGGCGTCAGAAAGAGACGCCTGGCGCCGGACGGCAGTGCGGGACACCGAAGAGGAGGGTGATGATGTGGAGGTCTGGCTGTCGGTAGCAGTACCTCTACTAGAGGGAGCGGGGGGGCATGACCTGCTGGTAGCCGATGAAGCTGTGGCAGGGGCTGCTGTACCCTGCACACTTGTGGTGGTGGCGCTGCTACCACCAGCACGCTTCATCTGGTCATGCTCCTGCCAGTGATTAATCCGCAGGTGCTGGTTGAGTGCCGTGGTACCCACCCGAGCCAAACACTTCCCTCTCTTCACCTTGGCACGACAGAGCTGGCAGATGGCTACTGTCGGGTTATCTGCTACCAAGGTGAAGTAGGCCCAGAGAGGTGACTTCAGCGTCGCCCTCCTGTCAGATGGGGTGACGCTGACTTCCACCTGCTGGGACTCGGTGCGCACAGGTGGAGCTGCCTGCTGCTGCTGCTGCTGCTGCTGCTGACGACACCTCCTGCTGCCATCACCAGTGGAGACCCTGACGTTGGTCTCCCTGGTGACCTGGCGCACCGTTTCCCCAGGGTGCCTACCTTCCTCGTCGTCACTGATGCTGTGAACCGACGAGGCAGGTGGCACCCATGTTGGGTCACCCTCCTCTTCGCCCCCAGATATGTCAGACCCAGGGCTGACATGTGGTGGTCTGAAGGAGACATCTGACATGGAGCCGCTAGCCTGGCTCCGATGTCCCCTCACAGACGCATGGGTCTGACTAGGTGCTGGTGTTTCCTGCAGAAAACCACCAGCACCACCATGAAGGGAGGTCTCTGGGCTACTGACAGCCAGTACCCCATCCTCCTCCTCCTCCATTAACCCTTCAAAAAGGTCCTGACCATCAGCACATAAATCAATGTCTGCATGATCGAGGGCCTCCCCCAAGATATCCATGTCACTTTCACCATCAAACAGCATGAGGCTGGACTCGCTGGGGCTGGGTACTAAAGGCACCGGTGTACTGATGGTGGTGGTGCTACTTGGTGATGACTGAGTGGCACTGCTGTGCCCCATGTACTCCACCACTGCTGGAGCCTGGGAAGGCAATATCGGGCGGCTGCCCGAAGTGAAAAACTCCCGGATGAGGCGGACTCCCCTTCCACCCGATCCTCTACCAGTAGTAGGGGCGCGAGAGGTACCCCGTGCTGTCAGCGACCCAGCACTGGGAGTAACTCCCCTACCCCTGCTGCCACGACCACGGATGCTGCTCATGCTGATATGGGGGGGTGGGTAAACTTTATTGGGGGGGGGGGGGTAAATGTGATAATAGAAAAAACAGGCGCGCAGACAAACAACTAGTAGCTATGCCACTAAACAACAATTAAACGAAAGGTAATTTTTTTTAATTTTTTTTTTTTTTTTTAAACTAACTAACTGACTGACAGACAACAGACAAAAACTGACTGGGCAACGAATAAGAGCAATAAAGAAACTAATATAGATAGAACAGTGACTCTGCTAACACAGCAGAGCCAGAGATCTGAATAAACTAAAAATAACTTTTTTTTTTTTTTTTTTTTATAAAACAGATAACTATCTAACTAAATAAACACACTAAACTAAGCTAGCTAGCTTACAGAGGTGTACAAGTACACTCAAACCTATCTATCTAACACTAAATGAAACTGGAACACAAACACACAAATAGTAGCTTTAAAAAAAGCTGTTTGGTATCTTCTTGCTTTTAAAAAAGCAGTTTAGAAATATAAGCACTAGCAGCTGCTAATACTGAAATGAACAGAACAGGAGCACAGAACTGAAAGGCACTGCAATGCTGATGCAATATAACACAGAGCACAGAAACACTTCTCCCTCTATATCCACCTTGTGAATCTGCAATGAGCACATGCTGGCACTTAGTTTATATAATGGTCGTGAGGCAGGTTCCTATTGGTTGATGTGGAGGTTGCTAACCTCTGACACCTGTGGAAATGGAACTCTGATTGGCTCTGATGTGAATGAAGGGCGGGGAAAAAAATCGCGCGATATTGCTATTGCCGAATATTCGCATTGCGAATATTCGGCAGCATAAAAGGATCACATGCGCTACTCGGCCCAGGGTCCCTCTAATCATACCAACATTGCTTTTACACGTCGATGGAGATCACTAGCATGTGATCTGTGTTAAAAAAAAATTGAGAAAAATCCGAATATTCGACATTGCGAATATTCGGCGCAATATTCGAGATATTGCGCGATTTCTCGAATATGCAATATTCGAGCCGAATATTCGCAATTCGAATATTCGTGAGCAACACTACTAGCTATAAACAATCACATGCATATGAAGTAAATTACAACAGACAACAAAGCTGTGATAGTACAAACAAATAAGTATGCAATTGAGCTTGTGAGTCAACTGCTTGTCATGGACGATCCAATATCACTTGATAGGCATGTTTGCGGGCATCATAAAAGAGAGAAAACAGCCTCCATAGTGTAAAACGGTTCTCCTGGGCACGCACTAACATACTCACTTCCGGTCCTCTGGTTTCCTAGCCGATGGCGGTGGAACGCATGCCTGGCTTTACAGCTAACGATCGTAGCTCTCTCCATTATCCCTACAAGCCTACAGCCTCAGTGCCGGGATACGGGCACCACCACAAGTAAGAGGCCATTCGGCACTGCAATTTTACTTTTTAAATTTAATAAACCGTTTTACACTATGGAGGCTGTTTTCTCTCTTTTATGATGCCCGCAAACATGCCTATCAAGTGATATTGGATTGTCCATGACAAGCAGTTGACTCACAAGCTCAATTGACCTTATTTTAAGTAATAGGTCAACACCATCTGGTAAGGAGCCATCTATCCTCACTCGAGGTGATCTTTTTGGTGAAGGTGGAACTAACAATTGGAAGACTTTTTTGAGCACGGAGCACTTTAAACTTTTGTATTGCACACTACTGCTGGCGCATTAGTTTTGTACATGGTCTTTAATTAGACATTATATTGTCCACCGCACATTGCATACTTATTTGTTTGTACTATCACAGCTTTGTTGTCTGTTGTAATTTACTTCATATGCATGTGATTGTTTATAGCTAGTTCACAGTGATCACCTTTACCTTTATTTACCATTCTTTAGCACCTTTATTTATATATATATTCTTCAGCGCCCCTATCCCACTCGTACACAAGTTATAATCCAGCACTCTGCATTATCTAGGGAGCAGCTTTTCACTTACAATCAATTGCAAACCCCCCCCCCCCCCCCTTCCATTTTTTGGCGCGAGATTCCCCACATTTTTTTGCCTTGAGTACTAACAACCCACGCTACAAAAATTATTTTACCGTTAGGGGTCCCCACATCTTGGGACATTTTATCAAGGGGTCAGGGCACTAGAAGGTTGAGAACCACTGGATTAGAGCATGACTAAGTGTCGCTCTTCTGTTAACACGCTCCTCCCCATTATGGAATCCATATGTGAGAGCCCTGGCTGCAGAATCTCCAGAAGCATGTCGAAGGTGGTGGTGGACATTTGAGTAAAGTTGAAGGCTAGGTTCACACTTGTGTGGGTCGGGAACAATGCAGTATCACACACATTCCCAATCCCCAGGCATGTCATTAATTCCTAATTGCACCCTCACACTTTGGAAAACTTTTATGTGCGTGAAGTCACATAATGCCACAGCACTATCTGGTTCTGTGGGGCCACATTTTAAAAAAGGTTGGAGGTTATTTTCCCACATTTTCCGCAGGTACAGCAGCCCATTCAAATGACTGAGCTACTGTGTCCATGCAAACATGAGCTGCACCACCTACACAAGTGTGAACCTAGCCAAAGAAATAGATCTCCATACCTAGTGGCTCAGTAGACCTGTGTGGGACACCGTGACACCAGAGGATGTGTCCAGTAGGGATGCATTGCTATTTTTTCTTCTAACTCCTTTTGAATTTTTCTGCTCCTCAACATGACCAAAAGAATAGCTTTGTCAATTAGATTAACAATGGGGTCCATAATATCAGCAAAACAAGATATTTCTACGCAACCAGCACACTGCTCTCTCAAGAGCAAGGAAAAAGAAAAGTGCAAGAAAAAGGCTCTGTAGCGCTACCCCCCTCTGTAACAGTCTCTGTAATAGCTTCACCCTGTGTACTCGTTACACAGGACACAGTGTCTCTTTGGTCCGTCTCGCCCAGTTCGCTTACCTCCAAAGTAGGGGAAGGTAGGGCAGCGGTCAGCAGGGTCAGGGTGGACGAAACAGTGACGACCTCCGGATTAATAGCCTCCGGCTCAATGATCTCCACCAACGGGGAGGGTTCCGGCCATGTGGCTTCCTCCTCCGCCGTAACAGTCCCTGAGATCCAATTTACCTGATACTCCTGAGGAGCTTCAGCGGGTGGCTTAACTGTGAAGAGGTAGGCCCGACATCGGTGGCATCGGGCAAAAGGCAGGAGGCGGACGGCAAACTCCTTACAGCGGGGGCAGGACAGTCCAGGGCCCTTCCTCCGTTGGAGAAAAGCACAAATTGTCTCTCCGTAGACATCCAGTCATGAGTGGCCTCAATCGATGAGAAGCGGCGAGCAGAAACACAGGAACGGACATCTTGCATGTGGTACTTCTCTCTCACAGGCACACAGCAACTGGTGGTTTGGCGCAAAATAGGCGTTACCTTCCTCGCTTTGGCGCGAAACTTTATCTTACATCTCATGCAGGGGTGGGTGGCTCCTCCTACTTGAAGAACTTGTCTGGACACCTTCTAGGCGCGTGCCTCACTGCATGCGCGCCCACACTTAAGCCGTCCGTGGTTAACTCCTTCACGGCCGTACAGTTCAATACACGACACTCCGTGCTCTTCACCAATAAATAAAGCAGAATCCTGGATGAGCCCCCACTTGTAGCGATACCCCCATATGAGCCGCTGGTTAAATTTGGGATTGGCGTATTTAAGTTACCTCTGTGATGGTGTCTAGGGATGATGATAGTGATGAGAGCAGTAATAGAATGTCCAGACCGTTGGTTGATGTTTTCAATGCTTTATTTCTAACAGTCAACTCGAGGTAGATAGAGTAGATTGGTGAAAAAGCGTAACCTTGCAGATACAAGCTGTGGATAATAGAAGCAGTCCTGCCTCCAACTAATGTGTTTGTCTCATCGCCACTCCAGTCGGAGTGGGTATAGCGCCCCTAGACAGGTCCCTCTCACAGGCCTGGCAGCCAGAAAGTCACTAAGGATTGCTGAGAAGGAACAAGTCTCTGCCACTGACTTGGCTCTAATAGAATTTGGTTTAGTAAAGGGTCTCTGCCACAGGCCCAGTACTCAGGAACATGAACGTAGAGCGAATCCACTCAGTCAGTAATTTTGGGGCCACCGACTGACAGTTTGCAGCAGACAACCTGTCAGTGTTCAGTACCCGGATCCCTGATGGTTCGTCCAAGCCCTATTGGTTCACCTGCCTCCGGGCTCACCTCAGACCGACTTCCCACCGAACAGCACATCCAGCTTGGGATCTTTTCGATGTGGAACCCCAGTAAGTCACTGGGGGCCCATTGTAGTTTCAGTTGCTCTGAGCCATGAGGGCCCAGAGTCAAGAACTCTGCGTAGCACGTGCGCCCCGGCCAGGTAGGCCATAGTGGTGGGGCCTGTGATGTGCGCACACCCTGAAGGTGGGTGCCGCACCTGGAACCAGGAACCCGCGAAGAACCCCGGGAAAATACATCTGCCACAGAAATACCCCCCCCAGCATGCCCAGCGAGGGAAACACTCCTCCAATTGGCTGCTGGGGAAAAGCGGCTCCGCCTGGCGCCACCTGTCAGCCAAAGGCGTAACTACACCTCCAGAGTACAGAATGACCCACAGGACAGCCCAGAACTGATAGAACCCTATTTAGTAAAACAACACGATGAGGGCAAGGTAACTCTCTCATCTCCCAACTAAATTTAGCATAGCACCTGTACTGATAAGTACGCAGGCGCTACAGCTCCAAGATGATCTAACCTGAATACATAAACACAATGTGCTGGGAACGCAAACAGAGCTAGAAGACAAGAACAAATGTAACCATATAAACACATGTACTTCACGTTCCATACTTTTTATGCAGGATCTTTTTGACAGTATTTTCAGTATTTTTATTATGCTTAGTATTTTATTATGTAATTTATTATAATGGTACTTTATTTTCTTATGGTTTTTATTATGATCGGTATTTTTATTATGATCAATATTTTATTATGACCAGTATTTTAATTATGGTCAGTATTTTATTACTATAAGTATTTTTACTATAAATAATATTTTATTATGATCAGTATTTTTCTATGACCAGTATTATTAAAGCGGAGCTCCACCCATATAAACAACATTTTGCCATGTTGTTTAAAAAAAAAAAAATAAAAAAACCTGAAAAAAAAAAAAAAAAAATACTCACCCGAGATAGCTGTTGCTATGCGGAAGTCCGTAATCTGCCTCTTCCACTCCGCGGTTTGATTTCTTCTTCTCCTTCTCCTTGTGAATGGGCGCGCTGCTTTCTGGGAACTGTGTGTGTTCTCAGAGAGCAGCGCGCCCATTCACAAGCCAGCGTGAGACTCGCGCAGGCACAGTAGGAAACGGGCAGTGAAACCGTACGGCTTCACTGCCTGTTTCCCATAGTGTGAATGGCGGCGCGGGACTCGGAGCGATCGCGGAACTGGCATCAGGGGGGCCATCAGCGCGGGTGCCTAGGACAGGTAAGTGTCCTTATTTAAAGTCAGCAGCTACACTGTTAGTAGCTGCTGACTTTAAAAAAAAAAAATTTCGCGGCTGGAGCTCCGCTTTAATTTGTATTTTTTATATAGTCAGTATTTTATTATGATCAGTATTTTTATTATAATCACTACTTTAATATGATTAGTATTTTTATTAAGATCAGTATTTTAATATGATCAGTATTTTATAAGGATCAGTGGGCCAGATTCAGGTACACGTAAATTTGCGCAGCGTATTCGAAATACTCTACCCTGCCATATTTTACCAGGCTCTAAATCGAATTCTGGTAGATTTTTGCCCGTACGATACGGCGGCGTAGTCTATTTCTCGCCGCGTAATCGAAATACGCGATTAGGGGGCGTGAAGCATTTAAATTAGGCGTGTCCCCACAGTGATCGAACTGCGCATGCTCCGTTCAGAAATTTCCCGCTGTGCATTGCGCGAACTAACGTCGATACGTCATTTGTTGTTTGAGTAGCGTCGTTTACGTACATTCCTATTCCCGGACGACTTACGTAAAAAATAAAAACAAACGTTGAAATTCGACGCGGGAACGACGGCCATACTTAACATGGGCTGTCTAATAATAGACCAGCAAAAAGCTGGTATAGTGTTACGCAAAAAAAAGATGACTAAAGATGCCGTAAGAGATTGCGATTGAAGATCGTAATTTCGGGGATCGCCGTCAAAAGCTCATTAGCATACCCCGACGCGGAAAACGACGGGAAGTCCACCCAGTGGCCGCAATTTTATTGCAGCGTAGATCCGAAGGCGTACGAACACGTAATCCAGTCGAATTGAAGCCCGCAGCCGTCTATTCATGGTTTGAGGTTTCAGACTAGCTAAAAAACGTGCGTAATTTGAAAGTACTCCAGTCTAACACCAGTTAGACAGGAGTTACGGCTCTCTGAATCTGGCCCAGTATTTTTATTATGATCAATTTTGTATTATGATCAGTTTTTTTAATATGATCCATATTTTTATTATAATCAGTATTTTAATATGATCCATATTTTTATCATGATTTTTTTATGATCAATATTTTTTATTATCACTATTTTAATATGATCAGTATTTTTATTATGATCAGTATTTTTATTATGGAATTGGTGGTGGTGTCTGCGCTGTGTAACAAAAAGGAAAGGGAAAAGGGAAGGGGAATAATGTAACTATAGTGCACTATGTGCGTGGAAAAAGAAATAGCCTCAAATGACCACTGGGTGATCCAAATATTTCAGATCTGTACCTGAGTGGATGTGTGAAACAAATATCAAAAATCATAAATCACAATGCAATGCAATAGCAAAATATAAATACGTACAGACGCATAAATCTATGAGCCAAGAAATGGCATAACACACACATGCAAAAAGCTGTGAAAATTGATGGAAATAAATGAGTACAGTATTTATTGGCGTATAACACTTACTTTTTGACCCTGAAAATAGAGGGTAAACTGTGCCTGCGTGTTATACGCAGGGGGTCGTGCAAAGTTTTTTTTTACTGAAACTTCCCTCTGCTGCGTACACACGATCGAACATGTCCGCTGAAACTGGCCTGCAGACATGCTCGATCGTGTGTATGGCCTATCGGACCGTTTTCCAGCAGACAAAAGTTTCAAAACATGCTTAGAAACCTGTCTGCTGCAAACCTGTCCGTCGGACAGGTTCGATGGTTAGTACACAAAATCATCGGACCAAAATCCTGTGCATGCTCAGAATCAAGTCGACGCATGCTTGGAAGCATTGAACTTTGTTTTTTCATCACGTCGTTGTGTTCTACGTCACCGGGTTCTGGTCCGAGGGGATTTTGGTCCAATGGTGTGTACGCACATCAGACCAACAGACCACTTCAGCCTGGTCTGATCGTGTGTACGCAGCCTTAAAGTTAGGGTGCGTGTTATACGCCTGTGCGTGTTATACGCCGATAAATACGGTAAATGAAAAAGTCTCTAGGTAGTGATCCCAAAGCCAAGTGTTGAAGGATGAAGAGACCCCAATGTGCAGAATACCTCTTGTGGCTCTTGGCAGCTCACCTCACAGCTGTTGCTCTGACAGTATGTGGAAAAAGTCTAATGCGCTACTGTGAGTAAACTGTGGTGGAGGGGTGGATAGCTACCACTAATTGGAGCAGCTCAATCGTGTGTTCACAATCACAAAATGATATTAGGTAAAAAGGGTGATAAGCGCTACAAAAAACTGGTGCATAAATCCTGCAAAAATACTATGGTGACAGAGATATATATAACACACAATATGCAAAACCAAATACAAAATCAAACCACAGCTGTTGCAAAGTGATGAAGCTGGATATTGCTAAATGCGACTAAGCTAAACAGTGCTAGATCAAGTGGCCTCAAAGTAAACAAATGATGCTAGATGATCATGAATAAAGTCCAGTGATAAAGCATAAATGTGACCGAAGGTGAGTAGGTGGTGAAGTCCCTTGAGGGTGGTGGGGGATGTGCTGGATTGAATCTATAGTACCAGGCCGGATGGGGCCGGCAACAGCTGGCGGGCTGGATAATAATCAGATGGATGACTTATCCCACGATGTTTAAACAGTGCTGGACATCCCCAACAGGTAATGTAGTTCCCTTACCTTCCGGGTGCTATATGAAAGCATATAGTTGGATGGATCCAGGTATGCAGGTTTTCACTGTCACAGGTGGGTGTCCTCTGTTGTATCCAGGAACCGTTACTGATCCAAACTCAAACGTCCAAGTGTTGGATATGGTGAATGGGAGATGTAAAAAGGAAGGAGATCTCCAATGGTGAAGTATGTTTAACCAATCGTGGGTTTATTATAAAATATATATATGGTATAAACAATTAAGAAATTCAGTTCAACAATGTAACAGATGGACTACAAAAGTCCAGGCATGCACTAAAAAGTACAAAATAGAAGTTAAAATGAAAGTGAAAATAAAATGAAAATAAAAGGCAAAAGTGGGTGGCCAGCAATGAAAGTCGGGGACAGTACGATCGTACCGCCGACTAAATCTGAATTCAAAGCTGATGAGACCAACAGCGCACAAAAATGGGGACAAATCGATCGTACCGCCGACTGTATTCAAAAATATATGGCCCGGCTGATGCGGCTAAAGCGTGAACGCGGCTTTTCCCTACGGCGTTACGTCACGGATCCCCTGATGAAGTCACGAGGAACGTGACGTAACGCCGTAGGGAAAAGCCGCGTTCACGCTTTAGCCGCATCAGCCGGGCCATATATTTTTGAATACAGTCGGCGGTACGATCGATTTGTCCCCATTTTTGTGCGCTGTTGGTCTCATCAGCTTTGAATTCAGATTTAGTCGGCGGTACGATCGTACTGTCCCCGACTTTCATTGCTGGCCACCCACTTTTGCCTTTTATTTTCATTTTATTTTCACTTTCATTTTAACTTCTATTTTGTACTTTTTAGTGCATGCCTGGACTTTTGTAGTCCATCTGTTACATTGTTGAACTGAATTTCTTAATTGTTTATACCATATATATATTTTATAATAAACCCACGATTGGTTAAACATACTTCACCATTGGAGATCTCCTTCCTTTTTACATCTCCCATTCACCATATCCAACACTTGGACGTTTGAGTTTGGATCAGTAACGGTTCCTGGATACAACAGAGGACACCCACCTGTGACAGTGAAAACCTGCATACCTGGATCCATCCAACTATATGCTTTCATATAGCACCCGGAAGGTAAGGGAACTACATTACCTGTTGGGGATGTCCAGCACTGTTTAAACATCGTGGGATAAGTCATCCATCTGATTATTATCCAGCCCGCCAGCTGTTGCCGGCCCCATCCGGCCTGGTACTATAGATTCAATCCAGCACATCCCCCACCACCCTCAAGGGACTTCACCACCTACTCACCTTCGGTCACATTTATGCTTTATCACTGGACTTTATTCATGATCATCTAGCATCATTTGTTTACTTTGAGGCCACTTGATCTAGCACTGTTTAGCTTAGTCGCATTTAGCAATATCCAGCTTCATCACTTTGCAACAGCTGTGGTTTGATTTTGTATTTGGTTTTGCATATTGTGTGTTATATATATCTCTGTCACCATAGTATTTTTGCAGGATTTATGCACCAGTTTTTTGTAGCGCTTATCACCCTTTTTACCTGTTGCTCTGACAGCCTAATAATCCACAGCTACATATACACCGGATGGTACAATATGCCTGAAGCCGCGTACACACGGCAGAGAACCTCGACGGGCAGAACACATCGTTCCGCCCGTCGAGGTTCTCTGCCGGCCGTCGAAATCGGCGACCCGCCCGTCGGGAATGGCAACCAGCCATTCATCCAGGCGGGCCGTCGAGCAAAAAGAGAGCGTGCTCTCTTTTCGCTCTACGGGATTCCCGACGGGCGGGGCGAGCGCTCTGTGTACACACGGCCGAGGTCCTCGCTGGAATGCAGCTTCCAGCGAGGTTCTCGCTGGTTTCCAGCGAGAACCTCGGTCGTGTGTACGCCGCCTGAGAGTACAGTTAGAGGACCCGGTTCCAGGTATTCACATGTAGAGAAACAACAGGAGGATATATAGCGTAACTCTGTAACCCTACTGGTAGCTCAAATGGATGAAACACCAATACACTCACTCAAAGTAAAAGACTGGTGGGCATATCTCCATGAGCGCCGAGCTCGCAATAGAATCCTGCGTGTCCTTTCCTGTCCCTCTTACCTCCTTGCCTCACGCTTGCGGTGAATGGTTGCTCAGATAATGGCAATGAAATAAGGAAGAGAAGGGAGACACATCACGTAACCCCATAATGGGAACAAATTTAATGGTAAAAACAATGTAAAAACTCACATTTAGCAGCAATGTGCGATGACATACATCCACGAGCGCCATGCTCGTCTGCCGACCGTCAGATGGTGCTGTGTCCGGTGCTCCAATCCCGACGCGTATCGTCACATCACGTGACTTCATCAAGTCACCGCACATTGCTGCTAAATGTGAGTTTTTACATTGTTTTTACCAATAAATGTGTTCCCATTACGGGGTTACGCGATCCGGTGTATATGTAGATGTGGATTATTAGGCTGTCAGAGCAACAGCTGTGAGGTGAGCTGCTAAGAGCCACAAGAGATGTTCTGTACATTGGAGTTTCTTCATCCTTCAACACTTGGCTTTGGGATCACTACCTAGAGACTTTTTCATTCACTCATTTATTTTCATCAATTTTCACAGCTTTTTGCATGTATGTGTGTTTTATGCCATTTATTGGCTCATAGATTTATGCATTTGTACGTATTTATATTTTGCTATTCACTGCTGTCATGATAAGAGAAACAGGAATCTTACCAATACTGACAGCGCCAGGAGAAGTCTGTTTCAGCGCATGCGCGGGGGCGCGTGGGGGCGCACGCGCGATGTACGCGGCGCGCGCGGCGGGAGCGCGTGCGCGCGCTGACGTCATTTCGGCGCCAAGAACCGCTATTTAAACCATCCGATCCCACTGTATGTTGCTGACCAGTCTGCAGCAATTCCTGACTGAATCTGAACCTGTTACCTGTCTGCCTGATTACCGAATACCTGACCCGGCTTCCGTTGACCCTTCTCTGCCTGCAGCCTGCCTCTGACCCCGGCCTGATCCGACTACCGACTCTGCTTGAACCCATCTTGCTGTCTGCTTACCTGATTCACCGACCCGGTCTGAACCTGATTTAACCCTCGTACCTGTCTCCGTCTCCTGATTGGTGCCTGATCCAGTGTCTGACAATCCCTTGGCTCCTATTCACAAGTGCTACAACACCGTTCCTGTGTTTGCTGGATTTCTGCTAGGACCTCGTCAACACCTGTTCACTTCCTCTTCCGGTCCATCTCCAGCTTCCCACCAGGCACTTGTGTCCCTCCAGACTTTGTATCCCCTGTCTGCTCTACCAGGGGTTCCTGAGTCAGAGGATTACGAGAGGCCGTTCCCTGCACATTGGGCTCCATAACCAGGTACGTGACAGTACTGGTCAGCCATGTCCGAGCCCACGCAGGGGGCGTCTCCCATGGAGGACTTATGCCGCCATTTAGATGGCCTCACCGCGGCCGTACGGACTTTACAAGAAGGATATACCCGCCTGGAAGGACGTGTCCAAACTCTGTCCACAACAGCACCTGCAGCATCTGGAACCGCAGCTGCCCCTTCTGTAGTAATGCTACCACCGGAACCTAGAGTCCCCATCCCGGAGAGATTTTCTGGAGATCGCAGCAAATATAGAGCTTTCCGCAACGCCTGTGAACTTTTCTTTGCCTTACAACCCAGGACCTTTTCACTTGAGGCCACAAAAGTAGGTTTCGTTATCTCGTTATTGTCTGGCGAACCTCAGACCTGGGCCCATCGTCTTCTAGAACGCAAGGAGGAAAGTCTTAACCTTCTCAGCACTTTCTTCCAAGCCATGGACCTAGCAGCTACCGCTGAAGCAGCATTATGTGCCTTACAGCAGGGACGCAGAGCAGTGGAGGAATATGTAGCTGAATTCAGGCAATGGAGTTCCGATACCAACTGGAATGATGCTGCCCTGCGTCACCAATTTCGTATGGGACTTTCAGAATCTTTAAAAGACGAATTAGCCCGAGTGGGCATTCCCGCAACACTTGAAGCCCTCATCCTCCTCTCCGTTCAGATCGACAGACGGTTGAGGGAACGCCGTGCTGAACGCACATCCGGCCCCACACGTCCCATATGGATGATGCCACGAGTACCTGGCCCACCACATCTGCCTCCTTCAGGTCCCAGACCAAACCCCATCGATCATCCGGAACCAATGCAAATCGGCCTACTTCGGCCATCTCTGACCCCGGAGGAGCGTCAAAGGCGTCGATCCAATAACCTTTGCATGTACTGTGGAGGATCCGGGCACTATGTAAACACCTGCCCCGTCAAGTTCCGTAAGTGTTCAGTCCCTCACCGGTTCTCTTCTCTGTCTTACGTAATGATAATACTCACCTGGCTGTTTCAATCTCCCTACAGCTTCCAGGAAGGAACCTCCAAGTCCCCGCAATTATTGACTCTGGTGCTTGCAGCGGTTTTTATGGATGCCTCCTTTGCCTTCCGATATGGGAGTTCCTCTACGACCACGACACCAGAAACTTACCGTCCATTTAGCCGACGGATCGGCTATCAAATCCGGCCCAGTTACCCAAGAGACAATTCCCCTATACACGCTCATCTCTAAGGACCACCGGGGAACTACTCTGTCTGGACATTATTGAATCCCCAATGTTTCCGGTCATTTTGGGTATGCCTTGGCTGAAAGCCCATAATCCTCAGATTGACTGGGAATCTGGGACAATTCACTTTTCTTCATCTTACTGTCGACAACACTGCCTTCAGAAGCCGGCCAGTTCCCCTCCTTCTTTGATGTGTCTAGAATCCGAAGAGGAGAACCGTCAATTAATCCCAGAAACCTATCATAGTTTCTTAGATGTATTCAGCAAAAGAGGAGCAGAGACGTTGCCTCCACACCGGTCCTACGACTGCCCTATTGAACTTTTACCTGGAGCAGAAATTCCGTTTGGAAGAATATTTCCTTTGACTGGGCTAGAGTTGGTCACTCTCAAATCTTATATTGATGAGAATCTCGAGAAGGGGTTCATCCGCCCTTCCACATCCCCTGCGGGGGCCGGTATATTATTCTCGTGGAAAAGAAGGATCACTCTCTACGCCCCTGCGTAGACTACAGGGACTTAAATAAAATCACGATTAAGAACAGGTATCCTCTCCCTCTTGTTCCTGAACTATTTCAGAGACTCAGAGCAGCCACAATCTTTACTAAACTTGACCTCCGTGGGGCTTACAACCTCGTCCGCATAAGGGATGGCGATGAGTGGAAAACCGCATTTCGTACTCGTTTTGGGCATTTCGAATACCTGGTGATGCCCTTCGGCCTTTGCAATGCCCCAGCCACGTTCCAACATTTTGTAAATGACATTTTCAGAGACTATCTTGATTTATTCGTTATTGTTTACCTAGATGACATCCTGATCTTCTCTTCCTCCCTGTCAGATCATCAAAGTCATGTCAAAAAGGTCCTAGCTCGGCTCCGTCAACACAGTCTGTATGCTAAAGCGAGAGAAATGTGAGTTTGAAAGAGAGAGCATTCAGTTCCTAGGTCTCATCATTTCAATCGACGGTGTCAAGATGGACCCTCAGAAGGTCACCGCCATTACAGATTGGCCCGCTCCCACCGATAAGAAATCAGTCCAGCGTTTCGTGGGATTTGCAAATTTTTATCGAAAATTTATCAAAAATTTCTCTTCCATAATTGCTCCCATCACAGGTCTGACCAAACAGGGTATCCGGTTCCAGTGGTCCCCAGAGGCTCAAGCGGCTTTTTCTACCCTAAAAAACCTTTTCATTTCAGCATCCATCCTAAAACATCCTGATCCAGTTCTACCTTTTATCCTGGAAGTGGACGCCTCCGAGGTGGCGGTCGGAGCAGTGCTTTCCCAGAGACAAGGACCCAAATCCCTTCTGCATCCAGTTGCGTTCTTCTCCCGCAAACTCTCCGAAGCTGAAAGAAACTATGACGTTGGGGACAGGGAACTTTTAGCAATCAAGGCAGCCCTTGAGGAATGGCGTTATCTCCTGGAGGGTGCAGCTCACCCCATCTTGATCTATACAGATCACAAGAACTTGGAATATTTAAAGGTTGCTAAGAGACTGAGGCCACGGCAGGCCAGGTGGGCATTGTTCTTTACTCGGTTTTCCTTCCATATAACCTACAGACCCGGATCAAAAAACACTAAACCCGACGCGCTATCCCGGATGTTCCATGGGCCTGAAGCTCCTTCCTCCCCGGACACCATCCTCGCCCCTGGCAATTTTCTCATGTTACAGGGAGATCTTCTGTCTCAAATTAAGCAGGCCTCTTCATCAATTCCCTCATCTCCAGACCTTACTCTGCAGTTAAGAGACGGCATGCTATGGAACAAAAACAAGATCTTTGTGCCTCAACAACTACGATTGACAATTCTCAAGTCCTGCCATGACCACGAACTAGCCGGACATTTCGGAATCCACAAGACAGCCGAACTCATCCAGCGTACCTTCTGGTGGCCTCAATTATTACAAGATTGCAAAAGCTATGTGGAATCCTGTGCCACCTGTATCCAACACAAGGGTAGCAGAACCAAAGCGTGGGGGTTACTTAAACCACTGCCTGTTCCAGAGAAACCTTGGAGAATGATTTCAATTGATTTCATTGTTGAGTTACCCCCATCTGAAAACTATACTACCATCTTTGTAGTGGTGGACAGACTTTCAAAAATGGCGCACTTCCTACCGATGGTAGGAACACCTTCGGCTGCCGAAACAGCAAAATTTTTTATTAAAGAAGTAGTAAGGCTCCATGGTATACCTGCTAATATTGTATCTGACCGTGGGGTGCAATTCACCTCGAGGTTCTGGAAAGCGTTATGTGGGGCGCTGAAGATTGAACTTTCCTTTTCATCTGCATACCACCCACAGACCAACGGCCAGACCGAGCGCACCAACCAGACGCTCGAGCAATATCTGCGATGTTTCTCCAGTTTTTCACAAGATGATTGGGCTTCTCTGTTGCCCCTTGCAGAGTTTGCCTACAATAACTCAATCCATTCAGCCACCCAACAGTCCCCATTCTTTGCCAACTACGGCTTTTATCCTCTGTTCTTATCCAACCATATTCCGGAATGCTCAGTACCAGCTGTTCAGGAAACCTTGGATTTTTTTTCCACCAATAACAAGATACTCCAGGAAACAATGGCAAGAACCCAGGAGTATAATAAGGAGGTCTTTGACAGAAAGAGGAGAGGACAACTTAATCTGGTACCAGGGGACCAAGTTTATTTATCCACTTTGAACTTAAAACTAGCTTGCCCAACCAAGAAACTTGGTCCTAAGTTTGTTGGTCCCTTCCAGGTACTCAGAAGGATTAATGAAGTGGCTTACGAATTGAAATTACCTGCTTCTTTTAGGATTCATCCAGTCTTTCATGTGGCACTGCTCAAACCCACAGTCCCGGATCCTTTTCCCAACCGGAATGTTGGTCCGCCCACACCAGTACTTATCGACGGCGAGGAGGAGTTCGAGGTGGAATCCATCCTGGATTGTCGGAAGAGACGTAACCAGGTTCAATACCTGGTGAAATGGAGAGGCTACGGTCCAGAAGAAAACTCCTGGGAACCAGAGGCCAACATTCACGCCCAGAGACTGGTCCGGGCCTATAAAAGGGCACACCCAAGTAGGTTGGCCCAGTTGGGCATCCGGAGGCTGCCCGTAGGGGGGGGGCAATGTCATGATAAGAGAAACAGGAATCTTACCAATACTGACAGCGCCAGGAGAAGTCTGTTTCAGCGCATGCGTGGGGGCGCGCGCGCGATGTACGCGGCACGCGCGGCGGGAGCGCGCGCTGACGTCATTTCGGCGCCAAGAACCGCTATTTAAACCATCCGATCCCACTGTATCTTGCTGACCAGTCTGCAGCAATTCCTGACTGAATCTGAACCTGTTACCTGTCTGCCTGATTACCGAATACCTGACCCGGCTTCCGTTGACCCTTCTCTGCCTGCAGCCTGCCTCTGACCCCGGCCTGATCCGACTACCGACTCTGCTTGAACCCATCTTGCTGTCTGCTTACCTGATTCACCGACCCGGTCTGAACCTGATTTAACCCTCGTACCTGTCTCCGTCTCCTGATTGGTGCCTGATCCAGTGTCTGACAATCCCTTGGCTCCTATTCACAAGTGCTACAACACCGTTCCTGTGTTTGCTGGATTTCTGCTAGGACCTCGTCAACACCTGTTCACTTCCTCTTCCGGTCCATCTCCAGCTTCCCACCAGGCACTTGTGTCCCTCCAGACTTTGTATCCCCTGTCTGCTCTACCAGGGGTTCCTGAGTCAGAGGATTACGAGAGGCCGTTCCCTGCACATTGGGCTCCATAACCAGGTACGTGACAACTGCATTGTGATTTATGATTTGTGATATTTGTTTCACACATCCACTCAGGTACAGATCTGAAATATTTGGATCATCCAGTGGTCATTTGAGGCTATTTCTTTTTCCACGCATATAGTGCACTATAGTTACATTATTCCCCTTCCCTTTTCCCTTTCCTTTTTGTTACACAGAGCAGACACCACCACCTTTTCCATTTGATATATTGGGCCAGATTCACAGAGCGATTACGCCGGCGTAACAGGAGATGCGCGGCGTAAGTCTAAATTTGCGCATGCGTTTCGATACTCCGCATCCCTAAAACGAGATACGCAAGAAATCTACTTTTTTTTTGTCCGGCGTAATTTCGATAGACAGGCGCATCCGTCCGCGCAAAACTCTGCGCTAGACAAAACCATTGGTTTGCTATTCAAATATGCTAATGAGGGAGTTACGGGGATCCACAAAAGAACGTTGGTGCAGCGCAGGCTACGCGCTGTGCGCAACAGCTGCACGGCCTGTCTAAAATTAGACCATATAAAAGGTGGTATAAAATTAGACAATTCGTCTACATGTCAGAGAAAGCAACACTGTTAGTGAGGAGCTGAGCAGTCACACGTGTTGCACAACAATCTGTATGCCAACATGCCAGTGGCATCCATGCTCATAGCTATACTATTGACTTTAGATGAGCAAAGAAGGTGGAGAGCACGGAGGAGGGCACGGAGGAGGGCACGGGAGAGGATTTTTTTTTTTTTTTTAAATATTTTTCTTTGCTTTTATAAACATTTTTACCAAAAATATTCATACATATATACATCAATACATAACATACATACAAATTACAAACACGGTCTCGCTATCTTTCAATAGCCCTTTAAAACCTTGATGGATATAATAATCTAATCTGATACAAGCCCCTCACTCTTCACTTGATATATCACACACGCATAGACATCTTTGGCATGAGTGATTCTGAGGTGTCTCGCATCTTCAGATTAACCCCTCATGCCATCCTGGAATTAACCACAACCCTGCAGGAGCCCAACACCAGCCCAACACATGACACCACCCATGACACCCATGACAGCTACATATACAATCATAGCCCCATCCCCACAGATTTCTAACAGAACATGTATGGGGACAGCTGGCTGGTTGGTGAGTGACATGGGTGGCAGGCATGACTGTCCCCCCCATGATGCTGAAATCACAAGGGGCACATGCACTACTAACATCCTCCTGTCTTATCCCTTCAGGGTGACTCTGCATATGCACTGGGACCCCATCTCATGACTCCTATATGGAACCCCCCTAACCAAGGCTACCCTGTCTTCTGAGGTAAGAGCAGCCAGGAGCCAGCTCACATTAGGCATCTTTGCACGTTAAACACACACATTAATCATGGCACAATGAGAATGCATGCATGCAACACCACTGTGGTCCCTAGCACAGACACATCACATCCTCATCACATTGGATTGGCACAAGCCCACCATGCAGGACTTGTGAGCAGCAACGCCATGCCACGGCTCCAATTATGTCACTGTACATTCATACACCATTCACACGGACCTGGGGATCACTTCTCCACCACAAATGAGGGTGACACCCCTTTTCCGGCAGGAATGTCACCCCCACATTCCAAAATCATACACAAACAGAACCAAAAAAAAAAAAAAATTGACCAGCAAAAATAAAAAATGCCAAGCAAAAATATAATTTAAACAAAATAACAACAAAGAAAACACATAAAAGACAAAACAAACACTAATAAACAACAGAACAAAAGCACCTTGCTGTATAGGAAGGGATACAAAGGGATGTACTTTTGCAAAGGAAGTGCGTTTGTGTCTGTCTATTTATGCTCTCTGCGTAGTTCACAAAGTTGCCCAGGTCCACTTCCAATTTCACTGATTGCGTCCCCGAGTTGTGAGCATGCGCACAGAGGTGCTGACCATGGTCTGCTTCATGTGTGCATGCGCCAGCCGGCCGGCCCTTCGATTGCATGGGGTCATGGCTCATTTCAATGTAACACGCCCACGTCCTTCCCAATTTGAATTACTCCGCCTTACGCCTCTGAAATTAAGTTGCACCTGCGCAAATTTCTGCGCAAATCAAACGAGAATACGGTGATTGCGCCGCTACATTGCGGCAGTCTAACGTAAAGGAGGTGCGCTAAGCCAGTCAAAAAATGCGCCGATGTACGTGAATCTGGCCCATTGTTTCTATTTTAGGATAGATCACCAGGTGTTTGCAGCAGTGTCACCCATTCTTTAGCTTACTGACAGCACGGGAGTACTTTTGTTTTACATTAGTATTTTTATTATGATCAGTATTTTAATATGATCAGTATTTTTATTATGATCAGTATTTTAATATGATCAGTATTTTTAATATGATCAGCATTTTTATTATGATCAGTATTTTAATATGATCAGTATTTTTAATATGATCAGCATTTTTATTATGATCAGTATTTTAATATGATCAGTATTTTTAATATGATCAGCATTTTTATTATGATCAGTATTTTAATATGATGAGTATTTTAATATGATCAGTATTTTTATCTTGGCAGTATTTTATTATGATCAATATTTGTATTATAATCACTACTTTAATATCATAAGCATTTTTATTATTAGTATTTTAACATGATCAGTATTTTTATTGTAATTAATATGTTATCAAGATGAGTATTTTTATTATGATCAGCCTTAGATATAAGAGAAATATATTAAAAAGCACATATGAGTGACTGCACAGCAGAGCCATTAAATCCAAAAATCGAAATCCTGGATCTTCCCAAACAATGTGATATTGAAGACATATTGAGCAGAGCCCATATGACCTCGTAGTGGAAAGGGTTAAACCCGGAGCAGTACGTCATTGTGTAAGCAGAGTCAGCAGTACACGAAGGATGGAGCTGTCACTTTAAAGATCCCAGGGTCTGTGAGCCTGGCCCCGCCCCCGGGCTGCTCTCCTTTCACCAGGAAAGCCTTCCATCCATCCAGCTGACACAGGTGATCGCATCCTAATCCGGGGACAGGAGGTGACATGATGACACCAGGGACAGGTGAGCAGTACATGGAAGGCAGAATGGACTCTGCTGGGGGAGGGAGGACTGGTGATCTCCATCTTATGTCTGTGTTGTTATCACATTATTAGGACATCTGACATGGCCAGGCAAGGGATTAGTGTGTGAGCTTACATAGAGCCCAACAATCAGTATATGTGTGTATATAGAGCACAACCATTAGTGTATGTGTGTCTTTATATAGAGCCTAACCAACAGTGTGTGTTATATAGAACCTAACCATCACTATATGTGTGTACACAGAGCTCAACCATTAGTGTATGTAGAGCCTAACCATCAGTGTGTGTGTGTATACATAGAGCCTAACCATCATTATATATGTGTGTATACATAGAGACTAACCATCAGTGTGTGTGTACATAGAGCCTAACCATCAGTGTGTGTGTGTGTATGTATGTATGTATGTGTATGTGTGTGTATATATATATATATATATATATATATATATATATATATATATACACACAATGTGTGTGTGTACATAGAGCCTAACCATCAGTATGTGTGTACATAGACCCCATCCCATCAGTATATATGTGTGTATACATAGAGACTAACCATCAGTGTGTGTGTACATAGAGCCTGACCATCAGTGTGTGTGTGTGTGTGTGTGTGTGTGTACATAGAGCCTAACCATCAGTGTATATGTGTGTACACAGAGCCCAACCATTAGTGTATGTGTATATAGAGCCTAACCATCAGTGTATATGTGTGTATGTATGTGTGTATATATATATATATATATATTTTACAATGTGTGTGTGTGTGTGTGTACATAGAGCCTAACCATCAGTATGTGTGTACATAGACCCCATCCCATTAGTATATATGTGTGTACATAGAGCCTAACCATCAGTATATATGTGTGTATACATAGAGCCTAACCATCAGTGTGTGTGTATACATAGAGCCTAACCATCAGTGTGTGTGTATACATAGAGCCTAACCATCAGTGTGTGTGTATACATAGAGACTAACCATCAGTGTGTGTGTACATAGAGCCTAACCATCAGTGTATATGTATGTACATAGAGACTAACCATCAGGGTGTGTGTGTGTGCGTGTGTGTACATAGTCCCCATCCCATCAGTGTATAGCGTCATACACACGATCAAATTATCCAACGGGAATTGTGTGATGATGTAAAATCCAACCATTTGTACGCTCCATCGGATGTACAAATGTTTCCGACAAATATGTGATGTCGAATTATCCGATCGCGTGTACACAAGCCCTTCGGAAAAACAAAGTACAAACACGCATGCTCAGAAGCAATGCTAACCATAAGACAACATTAGCAGAAGTTGCCCAAAGGAGCTGAAAAAACACATAGTTTCGTGTTTGTTGGACCACAGTTCTTTGCGGTTTGTATGCAAGATAAGTTCACAGCCAACGCCCTTTGAAAAAAAGTCCTACGCTTTGCCCGCGGAAAATCTGATTGTGTGCACCAGCCTTAAGTGTGTACATAGAGCCTAACCATTAGTATATGTGCTTTCATTGTCCCCATCTATCAGTATATGTGTGTACATAGTCCTCGGCCCAGCAGTGGATATATGTACACAAACCATGGTCCATTAGTGTATATGTAGTGCCGGTGTACTTCCAAGTACCGGTGCTATTAAAATTTAAGGGATAATCAGAGTGTAAGTGACTTTGATTCCAATTTGCAATCATTTAATTAGGGTCTCTGTTTCAGCTTGGCTGTGCTGTAGGCTCATGCTATTGCGCTGGGGTGTTTTCCCACCCCGGTGCGGTAGGTGGCAGCAGTGGAGTTGAGGTTTGGGTGTTCTCTCCCAGCGGCCAATCAGGAGGCTTGGGCCTTGCTGGGCATGCTGGGAGAGAGTGCATATGGAACAGACGCCATGTTGGTGGTTCTTCTTCCAGTGTGGCACCCACCTTTAGGGTGGCCACATCACCGTTCCGCTAGCGTTATGGTCTACCTGGCCGGGGCGTGGGTGCTACGCGGTGTTCCTTGTTTCAGGCCTAAGTTGGTCCGGAACATTCAAGCAGGATGGGGACTCAGTAATCGTCTGGGTTCCCACTTTTGAAGATCCCAAGCAAGTGTAGCTGTTCGGTGGGGAGTCCATCTGAGGAACGCCAATTAGAGGCTGGCGATCCAATAGAATTCCGACGAACCACCGGGGATCAAGGTAACCGGACACTGAAGGATTGACTCCTCTTTCAGTCGGTACCTGGGCGACGTTAAGAAGAAGATCCAGGCATAACTTTACGTAGGAGGGCTACCTCCATATCTCTAATCAGAGAGGTTCTGTGGCAGAGGCGTTTCCCTGGCATTCATTCAGAGAGGGTCTGTGGCAGAGACCTTTCCCTAAGTCCTGAGTGATACTCTGGCTGCCAGGTCGGTGAGAGAGACCTGTCCAGGTACACTATACCCACCCTGGCTGGAGTGGCGAAGAAAACCTAAGTGTTGTCGGAAGCAGGACTGTTTCCCTATTGTACACCTGAATCCGCTATTTCTCCTTTTACTCCAACTTCTATCACCACAAGTTTTACCGTTTTTACCCGGCTGGGTAATAAATAGCACAGGAAAGACATTTCTTTGCGGACATTCCTTGTTCTACTGTCGCATGCATTATTCACTCCTAGACATTCTACAAGAGCCATGAGGTAATGTGCCATTCCATTCTATAATCGGCAGCCCCTTCGGGGGTACCGCTACATATATATTTATATATTTTAGGCCATCAGTATGTGTATACATTACCCAGACTCAGTGGGTGTGTGTACAGACCCCATCAGTGTATGTGTGTACAGATCTCGGCCTATTAGTATATATGTACGGATTTTAGGCCATCAGTATGTGTATACAGAACCCAGACTCTCAGTGGGTGTGTGTACAGACCCCATCAGTGTATGTGTGTACAGATCTCGGCCTATTAGTATATATGTACGGATTTTAGGCCATCAGTATGTGTATACAGAACCCAGACTCTCAGTGGGTGTGTGTACAGACCCCATCAGTGTATGTGTGTACAGATCTTGGCCTATTAGTATATATGTACGGATTTTAGGCCATCAGTATGTGTATACAGAACCCAGACTCTCGGTGTGTGTACAGATCTCGGCCCATTAGTATATATGTAGGGATTTAAGGCCATCAGTATGTGTATACAGAACCCAGACTCTCAGTGGGTGTGTGTACAGACCCCATCAGTGTATGTGTGTACAGATCTTGGCCCATTAGTATATATGTATGGATTTTAGGCCATCGGTATGTGTATACAGAACTCAGATTCTCAGTGGGTGTGTGTACAGATCTCGGGCCATTAGTATATATGTACGGATTTTAGGCCACCAGTACAGACCTCAGCCTCTCGGTGTATGTGTCACTTTGAGTTGCCATATCTGATGGCTTGCTAGTTGAGTGCTTAATAATTAATGAATTCTTGTGCCTGCCTCCCTTATCCAGTAGCATCTGTTGTGCTGGCAGGCTGCTGCCTGTGTGGGTGCAGTATAACATACAGCATGGGAGATGGCAGGATTATGGCTTCCTCTCATCAAGATCTAAGCATTGCTACATTGCTACATTTCCTATATTACATTGTTACATTATATTGCTTCACATGCTTGTGACTATTTAGTGCCCATAGAACATGAAATTTGCCATTTCCAAGGCCCGGGCCATCATGCTGTGCTGTCTTTCTGCAATATATAAGCATGCATATCCTTTTATCCAGGAATGAGTTAGTAACACTTTGCTACATGCATACATTCTAACATTGCTACATCTAGTAGTAGTAGAACACCAGAAAGAAACTACAACGTCAAGGCGTGGTGATTACAGAATAAATGTTAATGTGTGCTTTTCATGCATGTGTGATATGACATGCTTGGTTAGGTTATGTGTGGTAAATCCTGTTATATGCTCCTATTGTCAATGTCTTCAGTGTTTATCATTAGTACTGCTGGAAACATTAACAGTAAACTCCTAACCATGGTATGCTACGGTTTATTTCATATACATAGGTTTTAGTAAGGTGTACATGGAAGAGCATTGCACAGCAAAAGTTTTTCCAGCACACTCGGCTAGCCTGCAGAACAAATAAATGGCGCTTGCTAACAGCTTACCTCAGAGGGTTTAGTTGCACAGCATTTAAATAAATATGTGGAAGGCGGACGGCCTCATCAAGGCCCTGGTGTAACTTTTATATTTCAGAGTCTCCATGTTGGAGCATACAGTTAGAGTTGCCACCTCATCCCTTTAAAACCGAACACATATTAATTACACAGGTTCTGTGGCTAATTAAGGTGGTAATTAAACTCACTTGGTGCTTTACCTGCATTAAATTAGCCTAAGAACCTGTGTAATTCATATGTGTTCGGTTTTAAAGGGATGAGGTGGCAACTCTACATACAGTATATAGCAATGGGGAATTTAAAGTGAAGCTTCAATCGCTTTTGTGTTTGTTGAAAGTCAGCATCTACATAAAACTATACCTGCTGACTTTTAATAAACACGCACTCACCTGACCTGTCCCACGATCCAGCGATCTGCTCATCTGAGCTGTACCTTTTCTTCCTCTTCTCTCCCTAGCACCTTCAGACCCCTTTCACACTGGGGCGTTTTTCAGGCGTTTTAGCTCCAAAAACTCCCCTCTCCATTGAAATGAATTGAAAGCGCTGTAAAAACGTCTACCCTTTCACACTGAGGCGTTGCACTGGCGGGCGTTGAGAAAAGTCCTGCAAGCAGCATTTTTGGAGCAGCTTTTGGTTGCTGGAAAAAAACACTCCAAAAACGCCCCTCTCCGTTGAAATGAATTGAAATCGCTGTAAAAACGCCTTACCCTTTCATACTGAGGCACCGCCAAAACGCCCTAAAACTTTAGGGTCTTAGCGGTTCTTTACCAGCACATTGGGATTGCAGATTAGTCTTCGCTCGAAAAACGCCCCAGTGTGAAAAGGGGCCTTAAGGTGGTAAAACCAGGGTTGTCCACTTCCTGTGACATTTTTTACTGAGAAAAATGACAGAACTCCTATTAGAAATTAAGGCAATCAATATTTTAAACTGCCTAAACACAATATGAATACACTGACAATACCCATAACAAGTAATGTACCTCATGTACATTTTAAAAAATGGGTGTGCCATGTAGAGAGTTCAGCGGGTTGTGACAGGAAGTCAGGTAAATCTGTGGGTGTTGTCACCGACGGGAGATATATTTCTGCCTTGTTCAGACAATTTACCAATTACTATCAGGTGTCGGCTGCAGAGGTAGCCAGAAAGGTTTAAGGACCTTGGATAGCTTTAGCTGTTCAGAATGAGGCAATTAAGGCTCTATAAATTATCCAGAGGATTACTACTGATGGCTGCATCCTGAGGCTTTTTGAGTTAAGGAGAGCAGTGAGCTGACAAAGACTTCTGAAGGTGAAGTTGTGTTGATTTTTCTGTGTGATAAAAATCAAAAAGACTATTTGTTTTTTCTGCTGAGTGACCAGCAGTGTCTGCCCAGCAGTAGGCTGTGCCAGACTCCATAGTTAGTTCCTGGGTTGTGAAGGTAGACGGCCCAAGTGGCAAGGGTTTATTTTATGTTTTGTTTTGTTTATGCTGTTTTTTTATGCTTGCACTTGTATTAGGGCTGCGCATCTTCACCGGTCTCACGATTCAATGCAATTACGATTATCAAGGCCACGATTCGATTTGATTCGATTCGGCGATGCATCACGATTGCAGCGCAAGTGCGCATGGCTTTCATCAAAAAAAAGTACTCCATTTTTTTTTTTTTCTATCTGTTCTTAAAAAACAAAAACACAACATACAATAACACTTCATGCATGTAGCAAAGTCTAAACACAGCAGACATGCTACAGGAGATGGTCAAAGACTGCGTACATGCTACAGGAGATGGTCAGAGACTGCGGACATGCTACAGGAGATGGTCTATATTTCTCCTCCATACAGCCCAGTCCCTGCCTGCAGTGACAATGACTTGTCACAGGTGACCGTACATCAGATTCCACTACATGCCCGTACCCCCTGTCCCCGGATCACAGCACCCCCCTCCTCCTCTGTACTTACATGCTGCTCTGCACAGAGGATGATTAGAGGGAACTTGCAGCCTTGTAGTGAGATGGGCGATCTGCCAGCTCACCATCCCCCGCTCTTCATTCTCTCTAGACTAGAACTTCAGATTAGTAGAGGATAGTGTTTGTATATGCCGCTCTAACGTGACTGACTGCACGGCTCGCCTATCTCCTATGTCCACTCGGCTCTTGCGTCTCTCCTGACGTCAGGAGAGACGTAAGAGCCGAGTGGACATAGGAGATAGACGAGCCGTGCAGTCAGTCAGCGTGGCATATACAGACACTATCATTTACTAATCTGAAGTTCTAGTCGGTGGGCGGGGCTGACGCCAGGAGAGACGGAGCAGAGTGGACCGTAGGAGAGAGGCGGGCCGGGCAGTAACACGAGCGATGTAAACAAAGGCACCATAGAACGGATCGCTCTCCCGGGAGGGGTGGGGCTAGGCATCGATTTTTCACGGTCGCATGCATCGGAATCGCATCGGGTACACCCGAATCGCGCTGCACCGATGCAGCGATTTATATTTGACACCCCTAACTTGTATCCAGCAATATGGAAGAATAAACCATAACCTTTGTTTTCAACCATCCTCGGCTGCCTCTCTGTATAGTTCAGTGGGTAGTGAACCCATCCAGGGGGTCACACACACCCGCTACCGAGCTAATTCCTCACACATGGTGGAGTGCCGCGGGCAGTTAAAGTAAACCCAAAATGGAGGAGATACTGAAACAGCTGAAGCTATCCAAGGTCCTTAAACCTTTTCTGGCTACCTCTGCAGCCGACACCTGATAGTGTTTAGGGGATATAGGGAGTGCAGGGTTTAGGGGTGCAGCATGTAGAGAGTACTAACCTTCTTACATCCAAAAATTACACCCCCTTTTCATCAATTGCCCCCCTCCCACACTAGTACAGTGCTCTCCTCCCATTCCCAAATCTCCCCTCTTATACAGTACCCACAAAACTGTGGCTGCAGAAGAGCAGCTACAGATTACCCCCAGGACTCCATAGGAGAGTGTAACGTGCAACCTGCATAACGGGTCGTGGGCACAGATTTCAAGCTGCTGACGCCACGAGCACTGGGTTCCTAGGGAGAAGTGGAGCAGTGGAGGACAGCTGGTATGACTCCACTAACTATCTGAGGGCTGCAGCCAGAATTGGATCAGCAGCATTGGCAAGTGCGGCCGTCTGCTTACTCCATGGCTGGTGCTTGTCCTGGTTATATAAATAAAATAAGAAGGATTTGCTCTCCGCACCTAGTGCTCGCCGTGCTTCCATAGAAATATAATCTTGATTTGCACCTACTGCTGTATTGCCAGAGGTGGCAGCGCAGTACTCGATTTACGGACATTTTATGTTTGTAACGGACATTTACAAACCGTTGCAAAGATCAATAATTTTTACAAACTGTCTGTAAATTTATGGGCGGTTGGTAACTACTTGAGCTGGTTAAACTATCGCAGCACTGAATTTCGGACAACTACTTAGTCATGCCATAGTGTATCTAAATAAATGTTATGTTCGACATATAGAAACTTTGGGCCAGATTCAGGTACATCTGCGCATTATTGGACCGGCGTAGCGCACCGCCTTTACGTTAGACTTGCGCAATGTAGCCGCGCAATCACCCTATTCTCGTCGCTTTTACACAGGAATTTGCGAATGCGTAACGTTATTTCAGAGGCGTAAGGCGGAGTAATACAAATTGGGAAGGACGTGGGCGTGTTACATTAAAATGAGCCGTGACCCCATGCAAATGAAGGGCCAGCCGGCTCGCGCATGCGCGCTTGAAGCAGACCATGGTCAGCACCTCTGTGCGCATGCTCACAACTCGGGAGCGGCGCAATCAGTGAAATTGGAAATGGACTAGGGCAACTTAGTGAACTACGCAAACAGCATAAATAGACAGACACAAACGCACTTCCTTTGCAAAAGTACATCCCTTTGTATCCCTTCCTATACAGCAAGGTGCTTTTGTTTATTAGCGTTTGTTTGTTTGTGACATGTCTTTGATATATTTGAGGACTGTTTTGCAGAGTGATTTTTGTCTTTTATGTGTTTTCTTTGTTGTTATTTTGTTTAAATTATATTTTTGCTGGGCATTTTTTATTTTTGCTCGTCGTTTTTTTTTTTGGTTCTGTTTGTGTATGATTTTGGAATGTGGGGGTGACATTCCTGCGGGAAAAGGGGTGTCACCCTCATTTGTGGTGAAGTGATCCCCAGGTCTGTGTGAATGGTGTATGAATGTACAGTGACATAATTGGAGCCGCGGCATGGCGTTGCTGCTCACAAGTCCTGCATGGTGGACTGGTGCCACACCAATGTGATGAGGATGTGATGTGTCTGTGCTAGGGACCACAGTGGTGTGCATGCATGCATTCTAATTGTGCCATGATTAATGTGTGTGTTTAACGTGCAAAGATGCATATGTGAGCTGGCATGAGATGGGGTCATGAGATGGGGTCCCAGGGCATATGCAGAGTCACCTTGAAGGGAAAAGACAGGAGGATGTTAGTCATGCATGTGCCCCTTGTGATGTGTGCATCATGGGGGGGGGGGGGGGGGGCAGTCATGCCTGCCACCTATGTCACTCACCAACCAGCCAGCTGTACCCATACATGTTCTGTTCGCAATCTGTGGGGATGGGGCTCTGATTGTATATGTAGCTGTCATGGGTGTCATGGGTAGTGTCATGTGTTCGGCTGGTGATGTCCTCCTGCAGGGTTGTGGTTAATTCCAGGATGGCATGAGGGGTGAATCTGAAGATGCGAGACACCTCAGAATCACTCGTGCCATAGATGTCTATGCATGTGTGATATATCAAGTGAAGAGTGAGGGGCTTGTATCAGATAAGAATATTGTATTAGATTAGATTAAATGGTAACGTTTATATAAGCAAAAAAAAAGTTAAAAAATAAAATAAAAAATCCTGTGCCCTCCTCCTACTTTGCTCATCTAAAGTCAGTAGTATAGCTATGCGCGACGATGCCCCTGGCATGTTGGCATACAGATTGTTGTGCAACACGTGTGACTGCTGAGCTCCTCACTAACAGTGTTGCTTTATCTGACATGTAGACGATTTTTCTCTTTTTAGACCAGCTTTTATATGGTCTAATTTTAGACAGGACATTTTGCTGTTGCGCACACCGCGTAGCCCCAACGTTCTTTTGTGGATCCCCGTAAGTCCCTCATTAGCATATTTGACCAGCAAATCAATGGTTTGTCTAGCGCAGTTTTGCGCGGACGGATGCGCCTGTCTAACGAAATTACGCTGGACAAAAAAAAGTAGATTTCTTGCGTATCTCGTTTTGGGGATGCCGTGCATCGAAACGCACGCGCACAATTAGACTTACGCCGCGCATCTCCTGTTACGCCGGTGTAATCGCTCTGTGAATCTGCCCCTTTATTTTTGCTGGTATTTATTAACCATAAGGGGTTTTTATTTTTTGCTATGTAAAGGAAATTGATGATATAAACCGAATTCCTTCCTTAGCCAGCCTTTTTTTTTTTTTATGTCAAGTGAATACCTAGACAAAGCAAAAACTGGTTACTGACTATTAGAACTCAAAGGCCACACAATAAGTGCCAAGGGCTGCATGTTTGACACCAGGGGTATAGCTGAGCTTTGTATTTTAGGCCTCATATACACTGCCGCTGGTAAACTGATGGTTAGGAGCACTTGGGCATTTTTTTTTCAGCTGCCCCTGAACTCTTATCAGTACATGTACACAGGGTCGTTTCTAGGCAGTTGAGTTTACAAGCATTTTTTGGAACGCAAAGAAATGCGTCCAGAGGCATTTGAAATGCCAAATGCTTGTAAACACTGCTAAACGCGGTAACTTTGCATGTAGCAGCGTTTCGTTTACAGACGTTTTTCATTTTAACACAAAAAAAAATGCTTCTAGAATTAAACGCGGCTAAATGGCCATTCAGGAGAGGTGAAACAATGTCCCGTGTACATGAAGCCTTCGCCAGACAACATGCTGCCTCCAATAATGCATTCTCTGTTATAATTTCTATATAAAAATAATCTTGTGCCGTGTCTTGTAACAAATAGCGTGGAGCTTTACAAAGAGGACATTGTTCACGTCTGCCTAGGGCAGCTGTGGTCAAATCACAAGGTATTGGGGGACCTAATATGGTTGCTGATGCCATACTAACATATGTAATGCTTCAGAATTCTGTCATAGACTATCCAGGAGATGGTCAGAGTACAGAGGCCCAGATTCACAAAGCACTTACGCCGACGTAAGTGCAAATGTGTGCCGGCGTATCTGTGCGCCAGACCCACAAACCAACATACGCCTAAAAACTGGCCACCCTACGCCGACGTAGCTTACATATGCCGGCGTAGCGTGGGCTCACTTTTCATCTGGACGCATGTTGCTGTTCCCATTGATTAGGCATTCAAACATGCAAATGAGGGAAATACGGTGATTCACAAACGTGCCTGCACCCGACGCATGCTACGCGTAAGTTGTACATCCGGCGTAAAGTTATTCCCCATAGATGGGGTGCAACCCGGCAACAGACATGCAAAGGTCTGCACCAGAGAACACAAGCCGGTGTATTGTGCGTTGGATGTGTGTCTGGCTGGGCATACGTTAAGTTCACGGCGTACGTGGTGATCCGGCGTAGCTTAGGCAGTTGTGCTGGCGTGGTTGTGAGCATGCGCATAAGGGTGCTGTTTCATGCGTCCATGGCAACGTCATGGTGCATGCGCAGTTTGTGATACGCCGTAAAACACTGCACCATGCTCGGACCATCATTTGCATGTAGTCACGCCCACTTCCACCTACGCCGGCTTGCACCTTTGAAAAATACACCACGCTGAAGCAGCGTTGGGAGCAATGGCTTTCTGAATGCAATGCTTGCCTCTCCGCGCTACGTTGGAGTAGCATACAGCGTTTGCGCTACGGCGAGGTAATGTGCACCCACTCTCTGTGAAGCTGGGCCAGAGAGTAGATAGAGACAGGACATGTTATATAAGACTACTAGAAATCCCTTCCTATTTACAAGGCAGTGATCCCTCTCCTAGTATTGACTGCTAGGGTCCAAGGCCTGCACAACAAGTATCTATTCAGGCTGGACACTAGGGACCTGGCCAGCTAAAAACTCTAGATGCAGCCCTAGACATTATTCAAATCTGATGTGTGGAGTTCTACTTTAGTTGTATTTATTTGTTATTGCGAGTATTTATCATTTTAGCTCTTTATGGATTCTTCAACCCTTTTAATTAGGGTTGTCCCGATACCACTTTTTTAGGACCGAGTACAAGTACCGATACTTTTTTTCATGTACTCGCCGATACCGAATACCGATACTTTTTTTAAATGTCATGTGACAGTTTTCAAACCACAATACAGACTAAGGATATTTTCTTTAGAATTATGAAGAACTCTCACTCAAGACATTATAAAAGAATAAAAATGAGTAAAAATTAATAAAAATGTTTTATTTGGTTGTCACGCAGTAGTAAAAAACTCAAAGAATTTTCACAGAACATGTTGATAAATACAAAAAAAGTATTCTATTTAGGTATCGGGAGCATTTGTGCGAGTACAAGTACTCCCGCAAATACTCGGTATCGGTCCCGATACCGATACTAGACAACCCTACTTTTAATTACGAATATGAAGATAAATTAAAAAATTAGTGCCATTTTCTACATAAGCTGT
Organism: Rana kukunoris; assembly: GCA_029574335.1. Classification (NCBI taxonomy): domain Eukaryota; kingdom Metazoa; phylum Chordata; class Amphibia; order Anura; family Ranidae; genus Rana; species Rana kukunoris. The sequence goes on along the minus strand of JAJQKJ010000297.1, from coordinate 10,181 downwards.
TGTAGCTTTCTGGCCAATAAAAGAAACATTGCACATTATTGTTCTATGTAGAATTTTATAACATAATACCTGATGCAAATTATTGTCAAGCTCACCACTCGTATTCTTGGAAAACAGCCATCAGAGCTACAAGGAGCTACTGGGGGAATTAAGTACTTAAAAGGCTTATATTGTTCATGAACTTTTTCTCACGCTAGAAGAGCATTTATTTAACCCTTCTGTAATGTTGGGCACTAAACTTGGTTCATAAAAACATCAGTCGGTAACTGATTTTCTTGCGTCCATGAAGGGACAAAAAAGGTAATTTATCTTTGGGTTATACTGCCACCTGGGACACAGGTAGACCAGGGTGACCTCTCCTACTACTACCACCAGCATGCCTTTAGTTTTTGTGCTAATGTTCCCGGAGGATGGACGTCTTTTGTATAAAAAAAGAAAAATGTCTATTTGATATTAAATTAAATGTCTGTGGACCACTGCCAGAATCTTCAATCCATGTGAGTGATGAGAATCCTTGCAAGATGGGTGAGATAAAATAGCATCACCAGGCAAACAATGTACTCGTCAGACCAATTTGACACCCATTACAGGTAGTCAAACCAAGCATAGATACCTATGGAGATAGGCCTTTTGTAGAGAGACTACTGGTCTGTGGCACGATGAGCTCCAGCGATTGATCATATGTTAAAGCAAGAAGGCGCTCCTCATAGTGTAGTATTTAAAGTTTTATTCCATATGAGGCATCGACATAAAAACTATTAAAACTATTTGCCCAATTCAATCCATGCAGGTCCACCGTTTGCCTTCCACCTGTGCTCCAACTAATGGAAGTAACTTATCACGTGCCCTTTGTCCCCAGAAAACGAAAGTCACATTTTTCTCTTTCGGGTTCGTTCTTTGCAGGCCCAGGCCAGCAGATGGGTCAGCGGAGCCTGGGAAGAATGGCAGGGGCACTGAGGGGCTGGGCACACTTCGGTCGTCTCCAAGTAATTGGGCAGCTGTACAGCCTTCTCATCACTTTCATTAGAAAGCAGGCAGTTGGCTTGTGGGGTGTACACATTCTCCTGGGGGCTGTAGCTGTAAGGCTTACGGTGGCGGCAGTAAAAGGAAGTTGAAAATGAATAGACTTACTGGCAAGTGAAAGTAATGTGTTTTTTGTTATTTATTTTTTTAAAGCCTATACATAGAAAACTAATGCAGCCACCACATGTAAGGACTAGTTAGCTGCAATATAATGTTTTTGGGTTTAAAGTGATTGTAAAGGCATATGATTTTCATTTTTATTCTTTAAGCTAAAATAATAATCATGTTATACCTACCTGCTCTGTGCAGGTATATTGCACCTCCGCTTCCTGTGCTCTTGGTTTCTCCTTTTTTATATCTGTGCCATCATGGCAAGCTGCTTGCCATGAGGGCACACATGCATGCTTGATCCTGAGCCGAACTGTGTGTGTCCATAGACGCACACAACATGGCTCAGCTCCCCCCCCCCCCCCCCCACCTCCCTACTCACAAATTGATTGACAGCAGCAGGAGTCAATGGTTCCTACTGCTGCCTCTTGAGTCCTTTGGAAAGCGATAAAGTAAGCAGTGCTGGATCGTGATAGGACTCGGGTAAGTATTTAGGGGGGCTGGGGGGAGCTGATCATGGAAGTTTTTTTTTTTACCTTAATTTTCTCAGTTAAAGTAGAACTCTTTTAGACTAGGAAAGGATTAGGGTTTTTATAGTTGTTGGTGTCCCTTACTTGGACTGAGTCAGGGCCGGATTCCCGACAAGGCCAGGCCTCGGGGCGGCAGTTGGTGCAGGGGTGGCGCCGCACGCCCCCCCCCCCCACCACCAAGACCCCGCATCTCCCCCTGCACCTCTGGCTGGCGATTGGCAGCTCTATGGTACCTGTGTGGGGCGGCGGGATCTCCCTGGGGATTTTGTAGTACTTGGTGTATACAGTCGAGAGGAGAAGGGAGGGGCCTCCCCTCTCTGCTGTATACATTAAGAGAAAAACTACTAGCCCCAGGGAGATCCCCAGCCCCCCCCCCCCACCTGTGGAAACCATAGAGCTGCCAATCGCGGCCTCCCACCTCCACCTGCCAGGTACAGGAGAGCCTCTGCAAGGGGGGGAGTCGGCTGTTTGGGGACCTTGATGTAAGGGGGGCCTTTCTGGAGACACCAATGTAAGGAAGGGGCCTCTTTGGGGACCCAGGTTTAAGGAGGGGCCTCTCTGGGAACCCTAATGTATTGGGAGGCTGCTCTCTGGGGACACTAATGTATTGGGAGGCTGCTCTCTGGGGACCCTGATGTAAGGGGGGCTCTCTGGGAAGTCCCCCTATGTGATGGTGTGTGTGGGGTGGTGGTAGCATTTAAGGAACGGCCTTGGGGTGGCAATGGGAGTAAATCTGGACCTGGACTGAGTTTTTAGTAAATAACCTTTTCTTATTTAATATTTTTCTTTTTTTGCATTACAGACCAGCTGACATGAAGATATCTTCACGCTAATCTACAATCCTTAGCACGTGGTAAAGAAACACCTTCCAAGATGGGGAACAGCTTACCTTCTACTGCCACTTTTGTTCGGTTCTGCCAGAAACTGAACAGGGTGAAGACTCTGGAAGATGACTTAATGGAGACCTCGCTCAAGAGATGCCTTTCCACTCTTGATCTCACCCTTTTAGGCGTGGGTGGAATGGTGGGTTCTGGTCTTTATGTACTTACTGGCACTGTAGCCAAGGAAATAGCAGGCCCAGCTGTGGTCGTATCATTCTTCATTGCCGGAATTGCCTCTCTACTTGCGGCTCTGTGCTATGCTGAATTTGGCGCACGGTGTGCCAAAAACTGGTTCCGCTTACATGTTTACATATGTTTCAGTTGGTGAACTTTGGGCATTTCTGATTGGCTGGAATGTGATTTTAGAATATATGATTGGTGGTGCAGCTGTAGCAAGAGCTTGGAGCGGCTATCTGGACTCCATATTTGACCATAAAATAAAAAACTTTACGGAAACTCACATTGGAACCTGGAATGTGCAGTTCTTGGCTCACTACCCTGATTTTCTTGCTGCAGGAATCTTGCTCTTTGCCACAGCATTTATAACATTTGGGGTTAGGGTGTCATCCTGGCTGAATCACATCTTTGCTGCCATTAGTATGGGAATAATCATTTTCATCCTCATATTCGGCTTTATCCTGGCAGAACCAAAGAACTGGTCAGCTGAATATGGGGGCTTTGCTCCATTTGGGTTTTCTGGCATTATGTCTGGCACTGCCACATGTTTTTATGCCTTTGTTGGGTTTGACGTCATTGCAGCATCAAGTGAAGAAGCAAGAAATCCTCAGAAGGCTATTCCCATTGCGACCGCTGTGTCTCTAGGCCTTGCGACAGGGGCGTACATTCTGGTGTCCACTGTCCTGACTCTCATGGTGCCTTGGAATACATTAATACCCGACTCTGCCCTTTCTGATGCTTTTTACAGGAGAGGCTATTCCTGGGCAGGATTTATCGTAGCTGCTGGATCCATTTGTGGTAAGTCTCAAAGTTCATTTAGGCTTACGACACCAGTCCTTTAATATGGAAGTCCAGGCTAAAACGAAAATCCCTGCATCAATAGCCACCAACATTCTAACATTAACCTATCTAGCCCTGGGAAAAAAAAAAATCTATACATATCTTTTCTGCAGGCGATCCGACCCGATCTCCAGCAGCAGAAGTTCTGTAGAGGAAACTGCCAACAACGGCTGTGAAATAAATGGAAAGTGAGGTCACTCATGGACTTGCTATGGGGCTTCGGTTGTCAGATGTGTTCTCTGCACCCGCCTACACAGCGAAGCCATGGTTGACAGCTCAGCGTGGGATCAGAGCTTCTGCCGATAGAGATCGGGTCGGATCAACCGCAGAAAAGGTATGTATACAGATTTTCTTTTTCTTTTTTTTTTTTTCTCTTTACAGGGCTAGATAGGTTAGTGTTAGAATGTTGGTGGCTATAGATGCAGGAATTTTAGGTTTAGCATGGACTTGCACTTTAAGCTCCTCCAACAGGTTTTCAGGATTTATTTCACCTTGCATAGGTCAGCATCAATAGCTTGTATTTACGACAAATATTTTAGCTAAAGGAAATTCCCAAAACATGAAAATTCCTGAAGACTGAGGTTGGAAACCACTATTTTAGCACAAGGATAAGATCTTTATTTTAGCCATGTAGTTGTAATTGTCAAATCTTATTGGCCCCTGCTTAAAATAACTGTCACAGTTTTGAAAATAACCTTAAAGCGGAGGTTCACCCAAAAATCAACTTTCTGCCACTAGATCCAGCATACTGCTGACATCTGCTGCAGTATGCTGGATTTTTTTTGTTTGTTGTACTTATCGTTTTAGCGTTCTTTACTCTACGGCACTGAGCGGCGTATCCTTCCGGGTATAGGCGTTCCTAAATCAAGCGCAGTTGTTTGACGGGCTTGGATAGCGCGCCACGCCTTCCCGAAAATACCCGAAGTGACACTCGGGTGTTTACGGCGCTTGCGCAGTTAGCTCTACACGACAGGCGCTGTATAGCACCGTAAACAGCCAAGTGTCACTTCGGCTATTTTCGGAAGGCACGACGCTCTATCCAAGCCCATCAATCAACTGCGCTTGATTTAGGAACGCCTACTCCCCGCAGGATTCCCCGCTCGGAGCTGGAGAATAAAGAGCGCTAAAACGATAAGTACAAAAAAAATAAAAAATCCAGCATACTGCAGATGTCAGCAGTATGCTGGATCTAGTGACAGAAAGTTGATTTTTGGGTGAACCTCTGCTTTAACCTTGTGTGTTGGCTTTCTGAATTGAACCTTAGGTGTGAAACTATAATTAATAATAAATATCTCCACCCCCCCTCTCCCCTCACCTGCCATTAAATTTTAAACTTGTATTGGAAATAACAGCTGGAACATGAAAGGTAAAACCTGCCACAGGATAATCCAGACACGTCTTATTGAAAACACAGTACCTCAGGCTCATCGTTGGTTTTTGATCAAATAAATGACCATTTACACAACACATAGCAACCATTTCTGCACTGACTACATGTGAACATACCGTAGGGGAAAAAAGCCAACTTAAATTGGCAATCAGAGTTTGACACGCCCACTTTCACCCCATGCAATGCAAAGTACACCACTTGGAAGAATGGGACACAATTTCCCCGTGCCATTTATTAGATTGTCTATTCTCAACCAGGAGTCCGTGGAACCCTAGGGTTCCTTCCAGTGGGTGCTAGGGGTTCCTTGAGCCGTGGCTGATTGAACTTCTTTCTGATGGTGCTTGCGTAGTTTTGGGTCTAACACAACTTGGCAGAGCCAGCAGTATGACACCAATGGTTTCTAGTTATCTGTAAGTGTGTCCATTCTGACCACCAATGTAAGGGGCATTCTTCTCACTTACCTTCAATGAATTTGGTTTTATCTGGGGTACCCTAAAACTCCATTGGGTGTAACAAGATGTCCGCTTGCCCCCTTCTCACTAACATTACTGTGCAGGAGTGTGGGGTGGAGCAAAATGGTGGCAACTAAACGCCACTTCCCGATGAGACAGCCACCGCCGGGTGTACCAAGATGGCTGCCGCTCCAGAGCTAGGCCGAAGATGAGGACTTTCCTATGGCCGCACCCGAGTAGCGGTACCGCTCGATCGGTGCCATTTGCGTTCCAAGCTGGATCCGAAAATCGTGGGTCATCCAGCCTGGAGATCGCGCGGGGATGTGGGGGGGTGTGATCGTGCAGCTCTAATCCACAAGCAAAACAGGAATTGGGACTGGATTTTAAACCCTCGTTGGAAGGCACAGAGATAAGACGTTTCTTGTAGTTGGTGACCAGGTTTGCACACCTCTCGGGAGGGATTTTGCTCCTATCTTCTTTACAGATCTTCTCTAAATCTTTAAGGTTTCTTGGCTGTCGCTTGGCAACTCAAAGTGTCAGCTCCCTCAATACATTTTCTATAGGATTAAGGTCTGGAGACTTTTTTGCCTTGGCAGTATGTTTTGGGTCATTGTCATGCTGGTAGACCCATCCATGATCCATCTTCAGTGTTCTGACTGAAGGAAGAAGGTTCTCATCCAAGATTTTACAATACATGGCCCTGTCCATTGGCCCCTCAATGCAACAAAGTCTGACTGTACCTTTAGGAGAGAAACCGCCCCAAAGCTTAACGTTTCCACCTCAGTGCTTGACTGTAGGGATGATGTTCTTGGGGTAATAGTCAACATTTTTTTTATCCAAACATGTCAAGTTGTCGTCCTCAAGAAGGCACATTTATAGTCATGCCAATGAACCTCTAAATGATTCAGAGAAGGATTTGGAGAAGGTGCTGTGACCAGATGAGACCAAAATTGAGCTCTTGGCATTAACTTGACTCGCCCTGTTTGGAGCAAGATAAATGTTGACTGTGACGCTAAGAACACCATCCCTACAGTCAACCAATAGGGGGGGTGGAAACCTTATGCTTTGGGGCAGTTTCTCTGCTAAAGGTACAAGCCAACTTGTTGAGGGGTCGATTGGACAGGGTCATGTATTGTAAAATCTTGAATGAGTACCTTCTTCTCTCAGCCAGAACACTGAAGATGGTCTTCCAGCATGTCAATGACCCAAAACATACCGCCAAGGCAACAGAGGAGTGGCTCAAGAAGAAGCACATTAAGGTCAAGGAGTGTCCTATAGACCTTTAATCCTATAGACCAGGGGTTTCAAACTGGCGGCCCTCCAGCTGTTTCAAAACAAGTCCCATGCATGGCTGACAGTTGCAAGCATGATTCCCACAGGCAAAGGCATAGTTTCGCTACAGCTGAAGGGGCACCAGTTTGAGACCCCTGCTATAGACTATTTTTTGAGGGAGCTGAAACTTCGAGTTGCCAAAAGACAGCCAACAAACCTTAAGGATTTGGAGAAGATCTGTAAAAAAAAAAATGGGACCAAAATCCCTCTTGAAATGTGTACAAACTTTGTCACCAACTACAAGAAAAGTCTTAGCTCTGTGCTTGCCAACAAGGGTTTCTCCACCACGTACTAAGTCATGTTTTGCTTAGGGATCAAATACTTATTTTACTCACTGAACTGCAACTCAATTTGTAGCATTTTGTTTTATTTTGCATTTTGGCTGATCTTCTGCCTCTATCATTTGAAATACACCTATGATGCAAAGAAATGAAGGGTCTATAATTTTAAGTGCGCAAACTTACAAAATCTGCAGGGGATCAAGTCATTATTTTTCCTACTATATGGTTGTTGCATTGACGATGTTGTGATCATATGGGATGACCCCCCCCCCCCACACACACACACACACAACCATAGATTGTTTTGTAGTGCACTGCAATAATAACATCGGACTCTCCTTTACGTTCGTACAAGATGCCGATAAACTGGCCTTCTTAGATATAGAGCTGTGCCACAAGGCTAATGTTATCTATGAACAATTGGAAATAATGCGCATACCATACAATGGACAAAATGTGAAAGCTGCAACTCAAAAATGTTATACAACATAAAAATACATAGAAAAGCAGAAGGAGTCGTGCTAAAAATATAAGTGACTGTGTCTCATGAGGAGAACACAAAAAAATACTTATATGATCAAACTTATTAAACACCAAAATAGAGTGAAAAAATGTGTGTATGATATAGAAATAAAGTCCAAAACTGAGGCCCCGTACACACGGCAGAGAACCTCGACGGGCAGAACACATCGTTCCGCCCGTCGAGGTTCTCTGCCGGCCGTCAGAATCGGCGACCCGCCCGTCGGGAAAGGCAACCAGCCATTCATCCCGACGGGCCGTCAAACAAATAGAGAACCTGTTCTCTATTTGCTCGACGGGTTTCCAGGCGGGCGGGGCTCGCCGAGAGCGTACACACGGCCGAGGTTCTCGGCAGAATGCGGCTCCCAGCGAGGTTCTCGCTGGTTTCTGCCGAGAACCTCGGCCGTGTGTACGGGGCTTGACCCTTACCAGAGCCTATGATCTCAAAGAGATCAAATATCGCAAAGGCACAAATCAACATCAATCCACCAGGGTAACGGATGTTCTCAGCACTGTGAAGAATCCTCAGAGGCTAGCAACACTCAATCATGGGCATATGGAAGCAAGGGAGACTCGCATAGCATAAAACCATAGAGGAAATTGAATATATAAAAAAGATGTACACTTACAATTTGTAAGATGATAAACGGCAATAAATTACAAGCCGGCCGGCTAGCAGAACGTGTGCCCGTCTCTTCCGGGTCCTGTACACGTGATGCGGTGACGTCAGAATGCTGCCTCCCAACGTTTCGTCGCTAATGGGACTTAATCACGGGATAAGGAAGTGTTCTGCGTCACTACATATAAACATAATGGGGGTGGGTCGGACCTCGACATGAGTCTCAAACGGCCGCGCACATGCCATATTGGTTCAGGGAAAATGTAAGGGAATGTGGAATCCTGCGAAACCAGCTTCTTAAAATAGAACAGGACAAATAAAATATAAAATAAAATGCTGCGTCCGGACTTCTTAAATCACGGACATGAATTATCTTTCTCCCATATAGGGGTTATGTATGTATGTATATATAAACAGAGAGGGTAAATACATACCCATCTCCAACAGGAACCATAAAATCACGGAAATAAAAATTGGACATAATCCATCTCTTTGGAAACAAAATTAATACATTTTGGTAAAAGTTGTACAATATACTGTTGTGGCAGCTGGATAAGACCCACCTCAAGTTTACATATCATACAATAGACAGTACAGTGATATAACACATTCATGATATCTCATACACTGATAGGTGACAGATGTGCGTCTATACAAATCTCTATCTACCCCCACTGATTTATGACTGAAAATATTCATCCACAGTTCAAACAACAATTTGGGAAGAAAAAGGTGAAGGGGGACCTAACAAAGGTATTACAATTCTGCACCTATGAATTGTCAATGAAGCAGTTGATGTCAACCTCTATGTTGAGGCCATGAGGTTCATAGCATTTAAGTTTGTGCACCCATGTAATTTCTGATCTGGAAATGCTCCTAACTAAATCTCTCCCCCTCCAGTGGGCATTATACTTATCAATACCCAAAAACAAAGTCCTGCTGGCGTCCTTATTATGGGTAGTCAGGTAATGTCTGGATATAGAGTGGTTAGGAAACCCACTGTATATGTTGGCAATATGCTCATTTAAACGTACCTGGAGGGGACGTCTGGTCCTGCCCACATATAGTAAACCACATGGGCATTGGAGCATATAGACCACTCCTACCGTAGAACATGTGATAAAGGACTCTATTTTATAATTTCTAGAGGTGCAACTGGAGCTGATTGTAGTGGTTCTTTTGGTTTTGCAACTGTTCAGCGTGCAAACTTGACATCGACCACACTTGAAAAACCCTACGAGGCCAGCAAGAAACATTGACTGGATTCTTGGGGGGTTTAAGACATTAGGTGCCAATCTATCTTTCAATTAAGGTGTTCCTCTGAATACCACCTGGGGTATATCAGGCAAGACCTTATTAAAGAGGAGTTCCACCCAAATTTGGAACTTCCTCTTGTTCCACTCCACTCCTCACCCCCTTACATGCCACATTTTGGCATGTAATTTTTTTGGGGGGGGAGTGGGGGCTTCAGTAGGAGTGGGACTTCCTGTCCCACTTCCTGCTTCCGCCGAGGGGCTGGTTAGGCGATTAAGCCTTAATCGCCTACACCAGCCCCTTCCTGTAGGCGATCACATGGGACACTGACAGGTCCCATGCGATCGCCTCTCCAATCAGCGGCGAGCCGCGCGCGCATGCGCAGTGGTTGCCCGGCTGTGAAGCCGAAGGCTGTCACGGCTGGTGCCCACAGTCGGGATGGAGACGCCGGCCGGGGAGGGGGGGGGAGGAGCGGGGCCCCGGTCGGCGCGTCGCTGGAACGCAGGAGCAGGTAAGTGAGTGTTTATTAAAAGCTAGCCCCTTTAAGAACTTATCGCTTTAAGAACATGCCAATGTCTCTCACATTGGCATGTTGGCAGGAATAATCTGTAACAAAAGGGCTTTTAAAATTGTCTTTGGTTTGGGTTTTCTCCTTGAGAAAAACATCCCTATCAATATTGATAAACCAGCATCAAAAGGTTTCCTATAAGGATTTGCAACAATAGCCCTTTTTTTTACAAAAACGTTCAGTCAGAAGCGTCTGCTTGTTCCAAAA
>JAJQKJ010000463.1:17500-128111 GCA_029574335.1 Rana kukunoris | reverse complement strand
GGCGCGCCAGCGCGCGCACCCGCCACTCCGCGGGGATCCCGTGCGAGTGCCCGGCGGCAACGATCGCCGCCGGCATACGCGATTGCTCTGTAAGTGAGCTGGGACGTGCAGCTCTGTAGGTAAACACAGAGCTGCACGTCCCTGTCAGGGAGAGAGTGACAGATTGTGTTCCTTGTACATAGGACACAATCGGTCACCTCCCCCAGTCACCCCCCCTCCCCCTACAGTTAGAACACTCATAGACACACATTTAACCCCTCCCCGCCCCATAGGGGTTAACCCCTTCACTGCCAGTCACATTTATACAGTAATCAATGCATATTTATAGCATTTTTCACTGTATAAATGTAAATGGTCCCAAAAATGTCAGAAAAGTGTCCGAAATGTCCGCCATAACGTCGCAGTCCCAATAAAAAAAATCGCAGATCGCCGCCATTAATAGTAAAACAAAAAAAAAAAAAATGCCATAAACTATCCCCTATTTTGTAAACGCTATAAATTTTGCGAAACCAACCGATAAACGCTTATTGCATTTTTTACCAAAATATGTAGAAGAATACGTATCGGCCTAAACTGAGGAAAAAATATTTTTTTTATATATTTTTTGGGGTTATTTATTATAGCAAAAAGGTAAAAATATTGCATTTTTTTTAAAAATTGACGCTCTATTTTTTTGTTTATAGCGCAAAAAATAAAAACCGCAGAGGTGATCAAATACCACCCAAAGAAGCTCTATTTGTGGAAAAAAAGGACGCCAATTTTGTTTGGGAGCCACGTCGCACGACCGCGCAGTCAATTGTCAGTTAAAGCGACGCAGTGCGGAAGCTTATATTTGTCTGGGCAGGAAGGAGGTGTAGGTGCACAGTAGGTAAGTGGTTAAATAGCTTCCTTTACCTCAGTGCAATTATCCCCTCACACACCTGGGGGAGGGAGAAAACCTCTTGAGGGGGAAGGGCGACCAGGAAGTCAGGACGCTCTGTACGTTGCAGATAGAGAAGGAGCTGTGTGTTAGTGGCGTCCTGCTCACCCCCTCCCCCTTCAAGAGGCTTTCTCCACACCAGAGAAAAAGCCTTGCACTACTGTGTGGAGTTTACAGACAGAAGAACAGGAAGTGAGGATTCTCAGAAGAAATAAGGACATTTAAAAGCAAAATCAAAGGATGAGTAAGTAAAAGAGGACTGCACTAAGGTAAAGGAAGTTATTTAGGAAAATGATTTTACCTTTACAACACCTTTAATGATTAACCACTTAAGGACCCCCCACGCACATATACGGCCACAGAATGGCACGTACAGGCACAAGGGCGAAATTTACTCCCCGCCTAAGTGCGGTTCGGGGGTCCCATCGGGACCCCCTCCGCGGCGTGCGGGGGTCCCCCTGGCTCCGGGAGCGATCCGGGATCTGGGGGCGATTTCGGCGAATACCCGCCCCCCCGCGATCGCTCCAATGGATGCGCTCCCAACCTGTCACTTCCTCCTCCTGTTTTACACAGGAAGGATGAAATGATGTATTCCCTCATCGCCATGCGCTGTTTCCCAGCGCTGCTGATGAGAGAAGGACATCACAAGTAAGTGTGGCACCACACAACACTGACACACACTCACATAGGCATATTAACCCCTTGTGATCGCCCCCCACCACCCCTGTCACAGTGTCACTGAATGCAGTGATCTAATCACTGCATTTAGTGTCAGTGTGACAGGCAGTGTAAAAAAACATTTAGTGTTAGGGTCAGGATAGCCCCCGCCCCCCCACCCCCCTAAATAAAGTTTTAAACCCCCTGATCACCGCCCTAGTAACCCTTTCACTCCCTATTGCCAGCGTCACTAAGCGATCATTTTTCTGATCGCTGTATTAGTGTCGCTGTTCCCGCTAGGTAGCTATTTTTTTTATTGCGATTTTTTTTTACTAAAGACATGTGGCTAAATAAATTTTGGCCTGAATGTTTGACTAAAATTTAGTTTATTTGATTTTTTTTTTAACAAAAAGTAAAAAATAGTGTTTTTTTTTCAAAATTAGTCGCTCTATTTTTGTATATAGCGCAAAAAATAAAAATCGCAGAGGTGATCAAATACCACCAAAAGAAAGCTCTATTTGTGGGAAGAAAAGGACGCAAATTTTGTTTGGGAGCCACGTCGCACGACCGCGCAATTGTCTGTTAAAGCGATGCAGTGCCGAATCGCAAAAACACCTTGGGTTATTTACCAGCGTATTGGTCCGGGTCTTAAGTGGTTAAAGAGAGGCTTTATAAGTACTGAAGGAACACTGCTTGTATGTCCTAAAGATAGTATAGTGGTTATGGTGAATGGGATTTGTGCGGGCTTAGCAATTCAGCTATTCAGCATTCCCCACGTATTTTCCTCAGGAAATGCATTTTCTAGTTTTTAGTGTGGAATGCTTTTAATAAGCATTCCCAGTATTGTTATTCGTTTTTTTATTATTAGTGGGAATGCTTTTAATAAGCATTCCCAGTATTGTTATTCGTTTTTTATTATCTTATTATGTCTTAATTTTTTATTCCGTACGTTTTTTGGCTCTGCGTAACTTCGCCATACTTTCAGCGATTGAGACCATTCAACTTTTAAAATGTTCATCTCATTTCAGCTAACGATGGGACTTCTTCAAGTTTTTTTGTGCTATTTATATTTTTTAAAATATTAAGCTTTTAGTCGCTTTTTTTTAACATTGAAGTCAATGAGAACATGCTTATTCCTGCTTAAAAAACGTATACCGTGATTCAAAATGTAACTCCTCCTTCATACTTTCACTGACAGACACCAAACAAACTTTACCACGGTCACAAAATATTCAGCTATCCGGCTATGACTTTTCAGATTGAAATCTTTTATAGTTTTTGTGAAAAAGCAATTTACGTTTAGTGATTTTTTCAGAAAATTTTATCGATTAAACAGTCTTCCTATGGAGATGGCTAGAGTGAGTCATGTGACCTTTAGAGTGTGAGTTTTGAAAAAACTCGGATTATCTATAAAAAAGGGGGAACAAATTGCTCTCACGCCCACAAGATCTACTTGTCATACACAATTTATATATCAAATGGAAGGTATTTTTGTCTGCTTTCAGGCAATGTGATCAGTTTTGTGATGCGCATTTTACTTTTCGTTGCTGGAGCTTCTAAAGGACAAGAGTTCCAAATTTTTTCCCATAGGCCTTCATTATAACGCGCTTTTAAAATTTGTTAGTAAGACACACAAAGATACTCTTTTCTAAATCGCTGACATGGCCACATTTTTAAGTTTATCAACATAAATTTCATATCGATGCGTTCACAAGGGTCTTGTCTTTTATACGGTGAAGTCGCTGTATCGATCGCATGTACGGTTGTGGATTTATTAAGGTTTGTTTGAAGGGTTATTTCACTTATTTTGTGTGTAGATAAAAAGCATTTGTAATGGTAATTCTTTCCCTAAATAGCTTCCTTTACCTCAGTGCAATATATCCCCCTCACACACCTGGGGGGAGGGGAGAAAACCTCTTGAGGGGGAGGGGCGACCAGGAAGTCAGGACGCTCTCTACTTTGCAGATAGAGAAAGGAGCTGTGTGTTAGTGGGCGTCCTGCTCACCCCCTCCCCCCTCAAGAGGCTTTCTCCACACCAGGGAAAAAGCCTTGCACTACTGTGTGGAGTTACAGACAGAAGAACAGGAAGTGAGGGATTTCTCAGAAGAAATAAGGACATTTAAAAGCAAAATCAAAGGATGAGGTAAGTAAAGGAGGACTGCACTAAGGTAAAGGAAGTTATTTAGGGAAAATGATTTTACCTTTACAACACCTTTAATGATTAAAGAGAGGCTTTATAAGTACTGAAGGAACACTGCTTGTATGTCCTAAAGATAGTATAGTGGTTATGGTGAATGGGATTTGTGCGGGCTTAGCAATTCAGCTATTCAGCATTCCCACGTATTTTCCTCAGGAAATGCATTTTCTAGTTTTAATTCTTAATTTTATCCTTTATTCCGTACGTTTTTTGGCTCTGCGTAACTTCGCCATACTTTCAGCGATTGAGACCATTCAACTTTTAAAATGTTCATCTCATTTAGCTAACGATGGGACTTCTTCAAGTTTTTTTGTGCTATTTATACTTTTTAAAATATTAAGCTTTTAGTCGCTTTTTTTTAACATTGAAGTCAATGAGAACATGCTTTTTCCTGCTTCAAAACTCATGCCGTACAAAATGTATCTCCTCCTTCATACTTTCACTGACAGACACCAAACAAACTTTACCACGGTCACAAAATATTCAGCTATCCGGCTATGACTTTTCAGATTGAAATCTTTTATAGTTTTTGTGAAAAAGCAATTTACGTTTAGTGATTTTTTCAGAAAATGTTATCGATTTAAACAGTCTTTCCTATGGAGACCTGCTAGAGTGAGTCATGTGACCTTTACAGTGTGAGTTTTGAAAAAACTCGGATTATCTATAAAAAAGGGGGAACAAATTGCTCTCACGCCCACAAGATCTACTTGTCATACACAATTTATATATCAAATGGAAGGTATTTTTGTCTGCTTTCAGGCAATGTGATCAGTTTTGTGATGCGCATTTTACTTTTCGTTGCTGGAGCTTCTAAAGGACAAGAGTTCCAAATTTTTCCCCATAGGCCTTCATTATAACGCGCTTTTAAAATTTGTTAGTAAGACACACAAAGATACTCTTTTCTAAATCGCTGACATGGCCACATTTTTAAGTTTATCAACATAAATTTCATATCGATGCGTTCACAAGGGTCTTGTCTTTTATACGGTGAAGTCGCTGTATCGATCGCATGTACGGTTGTGGATTTATTAAGGTTTGTTTGAAGGGTTATTTCACTTATTTTGTGTGTAGATAAAAAGCGTTTGTAATGGTAATTCTTTCCCTAAATAGCTTCCTTTACCTCAGTGCAATTATCCCCCTCACACACCTGGGGGAGGGGAGAAAACCTCTTGAGGGGGGAGGGGCGACCAGGAAGTCAGGACGCTCTGTACTTTGCAGATAGAGAAAGGAGCTGTGTGTTAGTGGGCGTCCTGCTCACCCCCTCCCCCCTCAAGAGGCTTTCTCCACACCAGGGAAAAAGCCTTGCACTACTGTGTGGAGTTACAGACAGAAGAACAGGAAGTGAGGATTTCTCAGAAGAAATAAGGACATTTAAAAGCAAAATCAAAGGATGAGGTAAGTAAAGGAGGACTGCACTAAGGTAAAGGAAGTTATTTAGGGAAAATGATTTTACCTTTACAACACCTTTAATGATTAAAGAGAGGCTTTATAAGTACTGAAGGAACACTGCTTGTATGTCCTAAAGATAGTATAGTGGTTATGGTGAATGGGATTTGTGCGGGCTTAGCAATTCAGCTATTCAGCATTCCCACGTATTTTCCTCAGGAAATGCATTTTCTAGTTATTTTAATTTTATTTTATTCCGTACGTTTTTTGGCTCTGCGTAACTTCGCCATACTTTCAGCGATTGAGACCATTCAACTTTTAAAATGTTCATCTCATTTAGCTAACGATGGGACTTCTTCAAGTTTTTTTGTGCTATTTATACTTTTTAAAATATTAAGCTTTTAGTCGCTTTTTTTTAACATTGAAGTCAATGAGAACATGCTTTTTCCTGCTTCAAAACTCATGCCGTACAAAATGTATCTCCTCCTTCATACTTTCACTGACAGACACCAAACAAACTTTACCACGGTCACAAAATATTCAGCTATCCGGCTATGACTTTTCAGATTGAAATCTTTTATAGTTTTTGTGAAAAAGCAATTTACGTTTAGTGATTTTTTCAGAAAATTTTATCGATTAACACAGTCTTCCTATGGACATGGCTAGAGTGAGTCATGTGACCTTTAGAGTGTGAGTTTTGAAAAAACTCGGATTATCTATAAAAAAGGGGGAACAAATTGCTCTCACGCCCACAAGATCTACTTGTCATACACAATTTATATATCAAATGGAAGGTATTTTTGTCTGCTTTCAGGCAATGTGATCAGTTTTGTGATGCGCATTTTACTTTTCGTTGCTGGAGCTTCTAAAGGACAAGAGTTCCAAATTTTTCCCCATAGAGGCCTTCATTATAACGCGCTTTTAAAATTTGTTAGTAAGACACACAAAGATACTCTTTTCTAAATCGCTGACATGGCCACATTTTTAAGTTTATCAACATAAATTTCATATCGATGCGTTCACAAGGGTCTTGTCTTTTATACGGTGAAGTCGCTGTATCGATCGCATGTACGGTTGTGGATTTATTAAGGTTTGTTTGAAGGGTTATTTCACTTATTTTGTGTGTAGATAAAAAGCGTTTGTAATGGTAATTCTTTCCCTAAATAGCTTCCTTTACCTCAGTGCAATTATCCCCCTCACACACCCGGGGGAGGGGAGAAAACCTCTTGAGGGGGGAGGGGCGACCAGGAAGTCAGGACGCTCTGTACTTTGCAGATAGAGAAAGGAGCTGTGTGTTAGTGGGCGTCCTGCTCACCCCCTCCCCCCTCAAGAGGCTTTCTCCACACCAGGGAAAAAGCCTTGCACTACTGTGTGGAGTTACAGACAGAAGAACAGGAAGTGAGGATTTCTCAGAAGAAATAAGGACATTTAAAAGCAAAATCAAAGGATGAGGTAAGTAAAGGAGGACTGCACTAAGGTAAAGGAAGTTATTTAGGGAAAATGATTTTACCTTTACAACACCTTTAATGATTAAAGAGAGGCTTTATAAGTACTGAAGGAACACTGCTTGTATGTCCTAAAGATAGTATAGTGGTTATGGTGAATGGGATTTGTGCGGGCTTAGCAATTCAGCTATTCAGCATTCCCACGTATTTTCCTCAGGAAATGCATTTTCTAGTTTTAATTTTAATTTTTTTTATTCCGTACGTTTTTTGGCTCTGCGTAACTTCGCCATACTTTCAGCGATTGAGACCATTCAACTTTTAAAATGTTCATCTCATTTAGCTAACGATGGGACTTCTTCAAGTTTTTTTGTGCTATTTATATTTTTTAAAATATTAAGCTTTTAGTCGCTTTTTTTTAACATTGAAGTCAATGAGAACATGCTTTTCCTGCTTCAAAACTCATGCCGTTCAAAATGTATCTCCTCCTTCATACTTTCACTGACAGACACCAAACAAACTTTACCACGGTCACAAAATATTCAGCTATCCGGCTATGACTTTTCAGATTGAAATCTTTTATAGTTTTTGTGAAAAAGCAATTTACGTTTAGTGATTTTTTCAGAAAATGTTATCGATTAAACAGTCTTCTATGGAGCTGGCTCAGAGTGAGTCATGTGACCTTTACAGTGTGAGTTTTGAAAAAACTCGGATTATCTATAAAAAAGGGGGAACAAATTGCTCTCACGCCCACAAGATCTACTTGTCATACACAATTTATATATCAAATGGAAGGTATTTTTGTCTGCTTTCAGGCAATGTGATCAGTTTTGTGATGCGCATTTTACTTTTCGTTGCTGGAGCTTCTAAAGGACAAGAGTTCCAAATTTTTCCCCATAGGCCTTCATTATAACGCGCTTTTAAAATTTGTTAGTAAGACACACAAAGATACTCTTTTCTAAATCGCTGACATGGCCACATTTTTAAGTTTATCAACATAAATTTCATATCGATGCGTTCACAAGGGTCTTGTCTTTTATACGGTGAAGTCGCTGTATCGATCGCATGTACGGTTGTGGATTTATTAAGGTTTGTTTGAAGGGTTATTTCACTTATTTTGTGTGTAGATAAAAAGCGTTTGTAATGGTAATTCTTTCCCTAAATAGCTTCCTTTACCTCAGTGCAATTATCCCCTCACACACCTGGGGGAGGGGAGAAAACCTCTTGAGGGGGGAGGGGCGACCAGGAAGTCAGGACGCTCTGTACTTTGCAGATAGAGAAAGGAGCTGTGTGTTAGTGGGCGTCCTGCTCACCCCCTCCCCCCTCAAGAGGCTTTCTCCACACCAGGGAAAAAGCCTTGCACTACTGTGTGGAGTTACAGACAGAAGAACAGGAAGTGAGGATTTCTCAGAAGAAATAAGGACATTTAAAAGCAAAATCAAAGGATGAGGTAAGTAAAGGAGGACTGCACTAAGGTAAAGGAAGTTATTTAGGGAAAATGATTTTACCTTTACAACACCTTTAATGATTAAAGAGAGGCTTTATAAGTACTGAAGGAACACTGCTTGTATGTCCTAAAGATAGTATAGTGGTTATGGTGAATGGGATTTGTGCGGGCTTAGCAATTCAGCTATTCAGCATTCCCACGTATTTTCCTCAGGAAATGCATGCTTTTTTCTAGTTTTAATTTTATCCTTTATTCCGTACGTTTTTTGGCTCTGCGTAACTTCGCCATACTTTCAGCGATTGAGACCATTCAACTTTTAAAATGTTCATCTCATTTAGCTAACGATGGGACTTCTTCAAGTTTTTTTGTGCTATTTATACTTTTTAAAATATTAAGCTTTTAGTCGCTTTTTTTTAACATTGAAGTCAATGAGAACATGCTTTTTCCTGCTTCAAAACTCATGCCGTACAAAATGTATCTCCTCCTTCATACTTTCACTGACAGACACCAAACAAACTTTACCACGGTCACAAAATATTCAGCTATCCGGCTATGACTTTTCAGATTGAAATCTTTTATAGTTTTTGTGAAAAAGCAATTTACGTTTAGTGATTTTTTCAGAAAATGTTATCGATTAAACAGTCTTCCTATGGACATGGCTAGAGTGAGTCATGTGACCTTTAGAGTGTGAGTTTTGAAAAAACTCGGATTATCTATAAAAAAGGGGGAACAAATTGCTCTCACGCCCACAAGATCTACTTGTCATACACAATTTATATATCAAATGGAAGGTATTTTTGTCTGCTTTCAGGCAATGTGATCAGTTTTGTGATGCGCATTTTACTTTTCGTTGCTGGAGCTTCTAAAGGACAAGAGTTCCAAATTTTTCCCCATAGGCCTTCATTATAACGCGCTTTTAAAATTTGTTAGTAAGACACACAAAGATACTCTTTTCTAAATCGCTGACATGGCCACATTTTTAAGTTTATCAACATAAATTTCATATCGATGCGTTCACAAGGGTCTTGTCTTTTATACGGTGAAGTCGCTGTATCGATCGCATGTACGGTTGTGGATTTATTAAGGTTTGTTTGAAGGGTTATTTCACTTATTTTGTGTGTAGATAAAAAGCGTTTGTAATGGTAATTCTTTCCCTAAATAGCTTCCTTTACCTCAGTGCAATTATCCCCTCACACACCTGGGGGAGGGGAGAAAACCTCTTGAGGGGGGAGGGGCGACCAGGAAGTCAGGACGCTCTGTACTTTGCAGATAGAGAAAGGAGCTGTGTGTTAGTGGGCGTCCTGCTCACCCCCTCCCCCCTCAAGAGGCTTTCTCCACACCAGGGAAAAAGCCTTGCACTACTGTGTGGAGTTACAGACAGAAGAACAGGAAGTGAGGATTTCTCAGAAGAAATAAGGACATTTAAAAGCAAAATCAAAGGATGAGGTAAGTAAAGGAGGACTGCACTAAGGTAAAGGAAGTTATTTAGGGAAAATGATTTTACCTTTACAACACCTTTAATGATTAAAAAGAGGCTTTATAAGTACTGAAGGAACACTGCTTGTATGTCCTAAAGATAGTATAGTGGTTATGGTGAATGGGATTTGTGCGGGCTTAGCATTTCAGCTATTCAGCATTCCCACGTATTTTCCTCAGGAAATGCTAGTTAGTGGGAATTTTCAGTATTGTTAGTTCTTAATTTTAATTTTAATTTTTATCCTTTATTCCGTACGTTTTTTGGCTCTGCGTAACTTCGCCATACTTTCAGCGATTGAGACCATTCAACTTTTAAAATGTTCATCTCATTTAGCTAACGATGGGACTTCTTCAAGTTTTTTTGTGCTATTTATACTTTTTAAAATATTAAGCTTTTAGTCGCTTTTTTTTAACATTGAAGTCAATGAGAACATGCTTTTTCCTGCTTCAAAACTCATGCCGTACAAAATGTATCTCCTCCTTCATACTTTCACTGACAGACACCAAACAAACTTTACCACGGTCACAAAATATTCAGCTATCCGGCTATGACTTTTCAGATTGAAATCTTTTATAGTTTTTGTGAAAAAGCAATTTACGTTTAGTGATTTTTTCAGAAAATTGTTATCGATTAAACAGTCTTCCTATGGACATGGCTCAGAGTGAGTCATGTGACCTTTACAGTGTGAGTTTTGAAAAAACTCGGATTATCTATAAAAAAGGGGGAACAAATTGCTCTCACGCCCACAAGATCTACTTGTCATACACAATTTATATATCAAATGGAAGGTATTTTTGTCTGCTTTCAGGCAATGTGATCAGTTTTGTGATGCGCATTTTACTTTTCGTTGCTGGAGCTTCTAAAGGACAAGAGTTCCAAATTTTTCCCCATAGGCCTTCATTATAACGCGCTTTTAAAATTTGTTAGTAAGACACACAAAGATACTCTTTTCTAAATCGCTGACATGGCCACATTTTTAAGTTTATCAACATAAATTTCATATCGATGCGTTCACAAGGGTCTTGTCTTTTATACGGTGAAGTCGCTGTATCGATCGCATGTACGGTTGTGGATTTATTAAGGTTTGTTTGAAGGGTTATTTCACTTATTTTGTGTGTAGATAAAAAGCGTTTGTAATGGTAATTCTTTCCCTAAATAGCTTCCTTTACCTCAGTGCAATTATCCCCTCACACACCTGGGGGAGGGGAGAAAACCTCTTGAGGGGGAGGGGCGACCAGGAAGTCAGGACGCTCTGTACTTTGCAGATAGAGAAAGGAGCTGTGTGTTAGTGGGCGTCCTGCTCACCCCCTCCCCCCTCAAGAGGCTTTCTCCACACCAGGGAAAAAGCCTTGCACTACTGTGTGGAGTTACAGACAGAAGAACAGGAAGTGAGGATTTCTCAGAAGAAATAAGGACATTTAAAAGCAAAATCAAAGGATGAGGTAAGTAAAGGAGGACTGCACTAAGGTAAAGGAAGTTATTTAGGGAAAATGATTTTACCTTTACAACACCTTTAATGATTAAAGAGAGGCTTTATAAGTACTGAAGGAACACTGCTTGTATGTCCTAAAGATAGTATAGTGGTTATGGTGAATGGGATTTGTGCGGGCTTAGCAATTCAGCTATTCAGCATTCCCACGTATTTTCCTCAGGAAATGCATTTTCAGTATTGTTAGTTCTTAATTTTAATTTTATTTTATCCTTTATTCCGTACGTTTTTTGGCTCTGCGTAACTTCGCCATACTTTCAGCGATTGAGACCATTCAACTTTTAAAATGTTCATCTCATTTAGCTAACGATGGGACTTCTTCAAGTTTTTTTGTGCTATTTATACTTTTTAAAATATTAAGCTTTTAGTCGCTTTTTTTTAACATTGAAGTCAATGAGAACATGCTTTTTCCTGCTTCAAAACTCATGCCGTACAAAATGTATCTCCTCCTTCATACTTTCACTGACAGACACCAAACAAACTTTACCACGGTCACAAAATATTCAGCTATCCGGCTATGACTTTTCAGATTGAAATCTTTTATAGTTTTTGTGAAAAAGCAATTTACGTTTAGTGATTTTTTCAGAAAATTTTATCGATTAAACAGTCTTCCTATGGACATGGCTCAGAGTGAGTCATGTGACCTTTAGAGTGTGAGTTTTGAAAAAACTCGGATTATCTATAAAAAAGGGGGAACAAATTGCTCTCACGCCCACAAGATCTACTTGTCATACACAATTTATATATCAAATGGAAGGTATTTTTGTCTGCTTTCAGGCAATGTGATCAGTTTTGTGATGCGCATTTTACTTTTCGTTGCTGGAGCTTCTAAAGGACAAGAGTTCCAAATTTTTCCCCATAGGCCTTCATTATAACGCGCTTTTAAAATTTGTTAGTAAGACACACAAAGATACTCTTTTCTAAATCGCTGACATGGCCACATTTTTAAGTTTATCAACATAAATTTCATATCGATGCGTTCACAAGGGTCTTGTCTTTTATACGGTGAAGTCGCTGTATCGATCGCATGTACGGTTGTGGATTTATTAAGGTTTGTTTGAAGGGTTATTTCACTTATTTTGTGTGTAGATAAAAAGCATTTGTAATGGTAATTCTTTCCCTAAATAGCTTCCTTTACCTCAGTGCAATTATCCCCTCACACACCTGGGGGAGGGGAGAAAACCTCTTGAGGGGGAGGGGCGACCAGGAAGTCAGGACGCTCTGTACTTTGCAGATAGAGAAAGGAGCTGTGTGTTAGTGGGCGTCCTGCTCACCCCCTCCCCCCTCAAGAGGCTTTCTCCACACCAGGGAAAAAGCCTTGCACTACTGTGTGGAGTTACAGACAGAAGAACAGGAAGTGAGGATTTCTCAGAAGAAATAAGGACATTTAAAAGCAAAATCAAAGGATGAGGTAAGTAAAGGAGGACTGCACTAAGGTAAAGGAAGTTATTTAGGGAAAATGATTTTACCTTTACAACACCTTTAATGATTAAAGAGAGGCTTTATAAGTACTGAAGGAACACTGCTTGTATGTCCTAAAGATAGTATAGTGGTTATGGTGAATGGGATTTGTGCGGGCTTAGCAATTCAGCTATTCAGCATTCCCACGTATTTTCCTCAGGAAATGCATTTTCTAGTTAGTTTTTATTTTATTCCGTACGTTTTTTGGCTCTGCGTCGCCATACTTCGCCATACTTTCAGCAATTTTTAACCATTCAAAAAATTCAACTTTTAAAATGTTCATCTCATTTAGCTAACGATGGGACTTCTTCAAGTTTTTTTGTGCTATTTATACTTTTTAAAATATTAAGCTTTTAGTCGCTTTTTTTTAACATTGAAGTCAATGAGAACATGCTTTTTCCTGCTTCAAAACTCATGCCGTACAAAATGTATCTCCTCCTTCATACTTTCACTGACAGACACCAAACAAACTTTACCACGGTCACAAAATATTCAGCTATCCGGCTATGACTTTTCAGATTGAAATCTTTTATAGTTTTTGTGAAAAAGCAATTTACGTTTAGTGATTTTTTCAGAAAATGTTATCGATTAAACAGTCTTCCTATGGACATGGCTCAGAGTGAGTCATGTGACCTTTACAGTGTGAGTTTTGAAAAAACTCGGATTATCTATAAAAAAGGGGGAACAAATTGCTCTCACGCCCACAAGATCTACTTGTCATACACAATTTATATATCAAATGGAAGGTATTTTTGTCTGCTTTCAGGCAATGTGATCAGTTTTGTGATGCGCATTTTACTTTTCGTTGCTGGAGCTTCTAAAGGACAAGAGTTCCAAATTTTTCCCCATAGGCCTTCATTATAACGCGCTTTTAAAATTTGTTAGTAAGACACACAAAGATACTCTTTTCTAAATCGCTGACATGGCCACATTTTTAAGTTTATCAACATAAATTTCATATCGATGCGTTCACAAGGGTCTTGTCTTTTATACGGTGAAGTCGCTGTATCGATCGCATGTACGGTTGTGGATTTATTAAGGTTTGTTTGAAGGGTTATTTCACTTATTTTGTGTGTAGATAAAAAGCGTTTGTAATGGTAATTCTTTCCCTAAATAGCTTCCTTTACCTCAGTGCAATTATCCCCCTCACTCACCCGGGGGAGGGGAGAAAACCTCTTGAGGGGGAGGGGCGACCAGGAAGTCAGGACGCTCTGTACTTTGCAGATAGAGAAAGGAGCTGTGTGTTAGTGGGCGTCCTGCTCACCCCCTCCCCCCTCAAGAGGCTTTCTCCACACCAGGGAAAAAGCCTTGCACTACTGTGTGGAGTTACAGACAGAAGAACAGGAAGTGAGGATTTCTCAGAAGAAATAAGGACATTTAAAAGCAAAATCAAAGGATGAGGTAAGTAAAGGAGGACTGCACTAAGGTAAAGGAAGTTATTTAGGGAAAATGATTTTACCTTTACAACACCTTTAATGATTAAAGAGAGGCTTTATAAGTACTGAAGGAACACTGCTTGTATGTCCTAAAGATAGTATAGTGGTTATGGTGAATGGGATTTGTGCGGGCTTAGCAATTCAGCTATTCAGCATTCCCACGTATTTTCCTCAGGAAATGCATTTTCTAGTTAATTCTTAATTTTATTCCGTACGTTTTTTGGCTCTGCGTAACTTCGCCATACTTTCAGCGATTGAGACCATTCAACTTTTAAAATGTTCATCTCATTTAGCTAACGATGGGACTTCTTCAAGTTTTTTTGTGCTATTTATACTTTTTAAAATATTAAGCTTTTAGTCGCTTTTTTTTAACATTGAAGTCAATGAGAACATGCTTTTTCCTGCTTCAAAACTCATGCCGTTCAAAATGTATCTCCTCCTTCATACTTTCACTGACAGACACCAAACAAACTTTACCACGGTCACAAAATATTCAGCTATCCGGCTATGACTTTTCAGATTGAAATCTTTTATAGTTTTTGTGAAAAAGCAATTTACGTTTAGTGATTTTTTCAGAAAATTTTATCGATTAAACAGTCTTCCTATGGAGACCATGGCTCAGAGTGAGTCATGTGACCTTTAGAGTGTGAGTTTTG
Source organism: Rana kukunoris (assembly GCA_029574335.1). NCBI lineage: Eukaryota > Metazoa > Chordata > Amphibia > Anura > Ranidae > Rana > Rana kukunoris. The sequence continues at coordinate 113,544 of JAJQKJ010000463.1, read as the reverse complement.
AAAAAACTCGGATTATCTATAAAAAAGGGGGAACAAATTGCTCTCACGCCCACAAGATCTACTTGTCATACACAATTTATATATCAAATGGAAGGTATTTTTGTCTGCTTTCAGGCAATGTGATCAGTTTTGTGATGCGCATTTTACTTTTCGTTGCTGGAGCTTCTAAAGGACAAGAGTTCCAAATTTTTCCCCATAGGCCTTCATTATAACGCGCTTTTAAAATTTGTTAGTAAGACACACAAAGATACTCTTTTCTAAATCGCTGACATGGCCACATTTTTAAGTTTATCAACATAAATTTCATATCGATGCGTTCACAAGGGTCTTGTCTTTTATACGGTGAAGTCGCTGTATCGATCGCATGTACGGTTGTGGATTTATTAAGGTTTGTTTGAAGGGTTATTTCACTTATTTTGTGTGTAGATAAAAAGCGTTTGTAATGGTAATTCTTTCCCTAAATAGCTTCCTTTACCTCAGTGCAATTATCCCCTCACTCACCTGGGGGAGGGGAGAAAACCTCTTGAGGGGGGAGGGGCGACCAGGAAGTCAGGACGCTCTGTACTTTGCAGATAGAGAAAGGAGCTGTGTGTTAGTGGGCGTCCTGCTCACCCCCTCCCCCCTCAAGAGGCTTTCTCCACACCAGGGAAAAAGCCTTGCACTACTGTGTGGAGTTACAGACAGAAGAACAGGAAGTGAGGATTTCTCAGAAGAAATAAGGACATTTAAAAGCAAAATCAAAGGATGAGGTAAGTAAAGGAGGACTGCACTAAGGTAAAGGAAGTTATTTAGGGAAAATGATTTTACCTTTACAACACCTTTAATGATTAAAGAGAGGCTTTATAAGTACTGAAGGAACACTGCTTGTATGTCCTAAAGATAGTATAGTGGTTATGGTGAATGGGATTTGTGCGGGCTTAGCAATTCAGCTATTCAGCATTCCCACGTATTTTCCTCAGGAAATGCATTTTCTAGTTAGTGGGAATGCTTTAATAAGCATTCCCAGTATTGTTATTCGTTTTTTATTATTCTTATTATTTTATTTTATTTTATTCCGTACGTTTTTTGGCTCTGCGTAACTTCGCCATACTTTCAGCGATTGAGACCATTCAACTTTTAAAATGTTCATCTCATTTAGCTAACGATGGGACTTCTTCAAGTTTTTTTGTGCTATTTATACTTTTTAAAATATTAAGCTTTTAGTCGCTTTTTTTTAACATTGAAGTCAATGAGAACATGCTTTTTCCTGCTTCAAAACTCATGCCGTTCAAAATGTATCTCCTCCTTCATACTTTCACTGACAGACACCAAACAAACTTTACCACGGTCACAAAATATTCAGCTATCCGGCTATGACTTTTCAGATTGAAATCTTTTATAGTTTTTGTGAAAAAGCAATTTACGTTTAGTGATTTTTTCAGAAAATTTTATCGATTAAACAGTCTTCCTATGGACATGGCTCAGAGTGAGTCATGTGACCTTTAGAGTGTGAGTTTTGAAAAAACTCGGATTATCTATAAAAAAGGGGGAACAAATTGCTCTCACGCCCACAAGATCTACTTGTCATACACAATTTATATATCAAATGGAAGGTATTTTTGTCTGCTTTCAGGCAATGTGATCAGTTTTGTGATGCGCATTTTACTTTTCGTTGCTGGAGCTTCTAAAGGACAAGAGTTCCAAATTTTTCCCCATAGGCCTTCATTATAACGCGCTTTTAAAATTTGTTAGTAAGACACACAAAGACACTCTTTTCTAAATCGCTGACATGGCCACATTTTTAAGTTTATCAACATAAATTTCATATCGATGCGTTCACAAGGGTCTTGTCTTTTATACGGTGAAGTCGCTGTATCGATCGCATGTACGGTTGTGGATTTATTAAGGTTTGTTTGAAGGGTTATTTCACTTATTTTGTGTGTAGATAAAAAGCGTTTGTAATGGTAATTCTTTCCCTAAATAGCTTCCTTTACCTCAGTGCAATTATCCCCCTCACTCACCTGGGGGAGGGGAGAAAACCTCTTGAGGGGGGAGGGGCGACCAGGAAGTCAGGACGCTCTGTACTTTGCAGATAGAGAAAGGAGCTGTGTGTTAGTGGGCGTCCTGCTCACCCCCTCCCCCCTCAAGAGGCTTTCTCCACACCAGGGAAAAAGCCTTGCACTACTGTGTGGAGTTACAGACAGAAGAACAGGAAGTGAGGATTTCTCAGAAGAAATAAGGACATTTAAAAGCAAAATCAAAGGATGAGGTAAGTAAAGGAGGACTGCACTAAGGTAAAGGAAGTTATTTAGGGAAAATGATTTTACCTTTACAACACCTTTAATGATTAAAGAGAGGCTTTATAAGTACTGAAGGAACACTGCTTGTATGTCCTAAAGATAGTATAGCGGTTATGGTGAATGGGATTTGTGCGGGCTTAGCAATTCAGCTATTCAGCATTCCCACGTATTTTCCTCAGGAAATGCATTTTCTAGTTTAATTTTATTTTAATTTTATCCTTCCGTACGTTTTTTGGCTCTGCGTAACTTCGCCATACTTTCAGCGATTGAGACCATTCAACTTTTAAAATGTTCATCTCATTTAGCTAACGATGGGACTTCTTCAAGTTTTTTGTGCTATTTATACTTTTTAAAATATTAAGCTTTTAGTCGCTTTTTTTAACATTGAAGTCAATGAGAACATGCTTTTTCCTGCTTCAAAACTCATGCCGTGATTCAAAATGTATCTCCTCCTTCATACTTTCACTGACAGACACCAAACAAACTTTACCACGGTCACAAAATATTCAGCTATCCGGCTATGACTTTTCAGATTGAAATCTATTATAGTTTTTGTGAAAAAGCAATTTACGTTTACTGATTTTTTCAGAAAATTTTATCGATTTAATAGTCTTCCTATGAAGACCTGCTAGAGTGAGTCATGTGACCTTTACAGTGTGAGTTTTGAAAAAACTCGGATTATCTATAAAAAAGGGGGAACAAATTGCTCTCATGCCCACAAGATCTACTTGTCATACACAATTTATATATCAAATTGTAGGTATTTTTGTCTGCTTTCAGGCAATGTGATCAGTTTTGTGATGCGCATTTTACTTTTCGTTGCTGGAGCTTCTAAAGGACAAGAGTTCCAAATTTTTCCCCATAGGCCTTCATTATAACGCGCTTTTAAAATTTGTTAGTAAGACACACAAAGATACTCTTTTCTAAATCGCTGACATGGCCACATTTTTAAGTTTATCAACATAAATTTCATATCGATGCGTTCACAAGGGTCTTGTCTTTTATACGGTGAAGTCGCTGTATCGATCGCATGTACGGTTGTGGATTTATTAAGGTTTGTTTGAAGGGTTATTTCACTTATTTTGTGTGTAGATAAAAAGCGTTTGTAATGGTAATTCTTTCCCTAAATAGCTTCCTTTACCTCAGTGCAATTATCCCCCTCACTCACCCGGGGGAGGGGAGAAAACCTCTTGAGGGGGGAGGGGCGACCAGGAAGTCAGGACGCTCTGTACTTTGCAGATAGAGAAAGGAGCTGTGTGTTAGTGGGCGTCCTGCTCACCCCCTCCCCCCTCAAGAGGCTTTCTCCACACCAGGGAAAAAGCCTTGCACTACTGTGTGGAGTTACAGACAGAAGAACAGGAAGTGAGGATTTCTCAGAAGAAATAAGGACATTTAAAAGCAAAATCAAAGGATGAGGTAAGTAAAGGAGGACTGCACTAAGGTAAAGGAAGTTATTTAGGGAAAATGATTTTACCTTTACAACACCTTTAATGATTAAAGAGAGGCTTTATAAGTACTGAAGGAACACTGCTTGTATGTCCTAAAGATAGTATAGTGGTTATGGTGAATGGGATTTGTGCGGGCTTAGCAATTCAGCTATTCAGCATTCCCACGTATTTTCCTCAGGAAATGCATTTTCTAGTTCTTTTAATTTTATTCCGTACGTTTTTTGGCTCTGCGTAACTTCGCCATACTTTCAGCGATTGAGACCATTCAACTTTTAAAATGTTCATCTCATTTAGCTAACGATGGGACTTCTTCAAGTTTTTTTGTGCTATTTATACTTTTTAAAATATTAAGCTTTTAGTCGCTTTTTTTTAACATTGAAGTCAATGAGAACATGCTTTTTCCTGCTTCAAATCTCATGCCGTACAAAATGTATCTCCTCCTTCATACTTTCACTGACAGACACCAAACAAACTTTACCACGGTCACAAAATATTCAGCTATCCGGCTATGACTTTTCAGATTGAAATCTTTTATAGTTTTTGTGAAAAAGCAATTTACGTTTAGTGATTTTTTCAGAAAATGTTATCGATTTAACAGTCTTCCTATGGAGACCTGTTAGAGTGAGTCATGTGACCTTTAGAGTGTGAGTTTTGAAAAAACTCGGATTATCTATAAAAAAGGGGGAACAAATTGCTCTCACGCCCACAAGATCTACTTGTCATACACAATTTATATATCAAATGGAAGGTATTTTTGTCTGCTTTCAGGCAATGTGATCAGTTTTGTGATGCGCATTTTACTTTTCGTTGCTGGAGCTTCTAAAGGACAAGAGTTCCAAATTTTTCCCCATAGGCCTTCATTATAACGCGCTTTTAAAATTTGTTAGTAAGACACACAAAGATACTCTTTTCTAAATCGCTGACATGGCCACATTTTTAAGTTTATCAACATAAATTTCATATCGATGCGTTCACAAGGGTCTTGTCTTTTATACGGTGAAGTCGCTGTATCGATCGCATGTACGGTTGTGGATTTATTAAGGTTTGTTTGAAGGGTTATTTCACTTATTTTGTGTGTAGATAAAAAGCGTTTGTAATGGTAATTCTTTCCCTAAATAGCTTCCTTTACCTCAGTGCAATTATCCCCCTCACTCACCTGGGGAGGGGAGAAAACCTCTTGAGGGGGGAGGGGCGACCAGGAAGTCAGGACGCTCTGTACTTTGCAGATAGAGAAAGGAGCTGTGTGTTAGTGGGCGTCCTGCTCACCCCCTCCCCCCTCAAGAGGCTTTCTCCACACCAGGGAAAAAGTCTTGCACTACTGTGTGGAGTTACAGACAGAAGAACAGGAAGTGAGGATTTCTCAGAAGAAATAAGGACATTTAAAAGCAAAATCAAAGGATGAGGTAAGTAAAGGAGGACTGCACTAAGGTAAAGGAAGTTATTTAGGGAAATGATTTTACCTTTACAACACCTTTAATGATTAAAGAGAGGCTTTATAAGTACTGAAGGAACACTGCTTGTATGTCCTAAAGATAGTATAGTGGTTATGGTGAATTGCATTTGTGCGGGCTTAGCAATTCAGCTATTCAGCATTCCCACGTATTTTCCTCAGGAAATGCATTTTCTAGTTCTTAATTTTATTCCGTACGTTTTTTGGCTCTGCGTAACTTCGCCATACTTTCAGCGATTGAGACCATTCAACTTTTAAAATGTTCATCTCATTTAGCTAACGATGGGACTTCTTCAAGTTTTTTGTGCTATTTATACTTTTTAAAATATTAAGCTTTTTAGTCACTTTTTTAACATTGAAGTCAATGAGAACATGCTTTTTCATGCTTCAAAACTCATGCCATACAAAATGTATCTCCTCCTTCATACTTTCACTGAGAGACACCAAACAAACTTTACCACGGTCACAAAATATTCAGCTATCCGGCAATGACTTTTTAGATTGAAATCTTTTATAGTTTTTGTGAAAAAGCAATTTACGTTTAGTGATTTTTTCAGAAAATTTTATCGATTTAACAGTCTTTCTATGGAGACCTGCTAGAGTGAGTTATGTGACCTTTACAGTGTGAGTTTTGAAAAAACTCGGATTATCTATAAAAAAGGGGGAACAAATTGCTCTCACGCCCACAAGATCTACTTGTCATACACAATTTATATATCAAATGGAAGGTATTTTTGTCTGCTTTCAGGCAATGTGATCAGTTTTGTGATGCGCATTTTACTTTTCGTTGCTGGAGCTTCTAAAGGACAAGAGTTCCAAATTTTTCCCCATAGGCCTTCATTATAACGCGCTTTTAAAATTTGTTAGTAAGACACACAAAGATACTCTTTTCTAAATCGCTGACATGGCCACATTTTTAAGTTTATCAACATAAATTTCATATCGATGCGTTCACAAGGGTCTTGTCTTTTATACGGTGAAGTCGCTGTATCGATCGCATGTACGGTTGTGGATTTATTAAGGTTTGTTTGAAGGGTTATTTCACTTATTTTGTGTGTAGATAAAAAGCGTTTGTAATGGTAATTCTTTCCCTAAATAGCTTCCTTTACCTCAGTGCAATTATCCCCCTCACACACCTGGGGGGAGGGGAGAAAACCTCTTGAGGGGGGAGGGGCGACCAGGAAGTCAGGACGCTCTGTACTTTGCAGATAGAGAAAGGAGCTGTGTGTTAGTGGGCGTCCTGCTCACCCCCTCCCCCCTCAAGAGGCTTTCTCCACACCAGGGAAAAAGCCTTGCACTACTGTGTGGAGTTACAGACAGAAGAACAGGAAGTGAGGGTTTCTCAGAAGAAATAAGGACATTTAAAAGCAAAATCAAAGGATGAGGTAAGTAAAGGAGGACTGCACTAAGGTAAAGGAAGTTATTTAGGGAAAATGATTTTACCTTTACAACACCTTAATGATTAAAGATAGGCTTTATAAGTACTGAAGGAACACTGCTTGTATGTCCTAAAGATAGTATAGTGGTTATGGTGAATGGGATTTGTGCGGGCTTAGCAATTCAGCTATTCAGCATTCCCACGTATTTTCCTCGGGAAATGCATTTTCTAGTTCTTATTAATTTTATTCCGTACGTTTTTTGGCTCTGCGTAACTTCGCCATACTTTCAGCGATTGAGACCATTCAACTTTTAAAATGTTCATCTCATTTAGCTAACGATGGGACTTCTTCAAGTTTTTTTGTGCTATTTATACTTTTTAAAATATTAAGCTTTTAGTCACTTTTTTTTAACATTGAAGTCAATGAGAACATGCTTTTTCCTGCTTCAAATCTCATGCCGTACAAAATGTATCTCCTCCTTCATACTTTCACTGAGAGACACCAAACAAAATTTACCACGGTCACAAAATATTCAGGCTATGACTTTTCAGATTGAAATCTTTTATAGTTTTTGTGAAAAAGCAATTTACGTTTAGTGATTTTTTCAGAAAATGTTATCGATTTAACAGTCTTCCTATGGAGACCTGTTAGAGTGAGTCATGTGACCTTTAGAGTGTGAGTTTTGAAAAAACTCGGATTATCTATAAAAAAGGGGGAACAAATTTCTCTCACGCCCACAAGATCTACTTGTCATACACAATTTATATATCAAATGGAAGGTATTTTTGTCTGCTTTCAGGCAATGTGATCAGTTTTGTGATGCGCATTTTACTTTTCGTTGCTGGAGCATGTACGGTTTTATTAAGATTTATTAAGGTTTGTTTGAAGGGTTATTTCACTTATTTTGTGTGTAGATAAAAAGCGTTTGTAATGGTAATTCTGTCCCTAAATAGCTTCCTTTACCTCAGTGCAATATTCCCCTCACTCACCTGGGGAGGGGAGACAACCTCTTGAGGGGGGAGGGGCGACCAGGACACTCTCTACTTTGCAGATAGAGAAAGGAGCTGTGTGTTAGTGGGCATCCTGCTCACTCCCTCCCCCATCAAGAGGCTTTCTCCACACCAGGGAAAAAGCCTCACATTACTGTGTGGAGTTACAGACAGAAGAACAGGAAGTGAGTATTTCTCAGAAGAAATAAGGACATTTAAAAGCAAAATCAAAGGATGAGGTAAGTAAAGGAGGACTGCACTAAGGTAAAGGAAGCTATTTAGGGAAAATTATTTTACATTTACAACACCTTTAATGATTAAAGAGAGGCTTTATAAGTACTGAAGGAACACTGCTTGTACTTCTAGTTATTATTAAGTGTTCTTGCATAGCAAGATCACTTACTATTCTCTCACATATATATTATTATTATTATAGCCAAATTTACCACCCTAACTCCTCCCACAGTTTTTACACTACATAGACGAGTAATATACCGAAACGAGCGGATTGTTCCCGATCGCGTTGCTATTACTTTGTGGAACGTTTCGCCAAATCGTTCGCGAAATATCGTCATATTTGCGGCGAAATTTTCGCATAGGAATGAATTGGTGAGAGCTAGACCACAAAATGGCTAAAACTGAAAAATCATTACATGATTTGTAAACTGCGACCACTCCCTCATTTTCAAGCCGACCTACACAAATCTTATATCAAAATGTTCAGCTGTCCCTGCTGACACTACACGTGTTCGACGGCTAAGCGATCGGTCAAATGGTTTTCAAGATACAGACATTTGTTTGCAACACACGCCATCCATCATTTCAATGAAAGTCAATGGAGGAATAAAAATTGAAAATGGAATATTGCAAGGCAATTTGTAAACTGCGACTGTGCCTTCAATTTTAATATTTCAGAGACATACTATACATCAGGTTGAAGGTCTGGGTCTTGTGATTCGTAAAATATAAAGATATTCACTGTGCGATTTATAGTTTTTAAAATACAATCATTTGAAGAAGCACAGTAAAAAACAAGCTAGAATCTGACTGCCTGTTTAGAGTGGCTGTTTGGATGTGTTTACATTGGTTTCCTAGGAGACGATGTCTCCTCACAAACAGCTGGGGTTTATTTACTAAAGCTGGAAAGCGCAATATAAGGCTCACTTCTGCACACAAACCAATGAGCTTCCAGGTTTTATTACCAGGCTTAACTGAACAATCTGGGGTTAGAAGCTTATTGTTTTTTCTGCAGAAGTGAGCCTGATATTGCGATTTCCAGCATTAGTAAATAAACCCTAGTGTGTACTTAAAAGCGGGGTATGCCTGTATTTGGCTCTGCATAACTTCTGCATACTCTGCATATAGCATCCAGTCCATAGAAACCGTCCATAGCAACCAGTCCATAGCAACCACTCCATAGCAACCAGACCATAGCAAAAAACATAGCAACCACTCCATAGCAACCAGTCCATAGCAACCAGTCCATAGCAACTGTCCATAGCAACCACTCCATAGCAACCAGTTCATAGCAACTAGTTCATAGCAACCCTCCATAGCAACCAGAATATAGCAACCAGTCCATAGCAACCAGTCCATAGCAACCGTCCATAGCAACCAGACCATAGCAACCAGACCATAGCAACCAGAATATAGCAACCAGAATATAGCAACTGTCCATAGCAACCAGTCCATAGAAACTGTCCATAGCAACCAGTCCATAGAAAACAGAATATAGCAACCAGACCATAGCAACCAGTCCATAGCAACCAGTCCATAGCAACCAGAATATAGCAAATGTCCATAGCAACCAGACCATAGCAACCACTCCATAGAAACCACTCCATAGCAACTGTCTAAAGCAACCAGACCATAGCCAACTGTCCATAGCAACTGTCCATAGCAACCAGTCCATAGCAACCAGTTTTTGAAGGGGCAAATAGGATGGTGCAGTTTTGATGGGATAGTTTTTGATGGAGCAGTTTTTAATGGAGCAATGGATAGACACATTGTTGGATCACATTTACATCTCCAGGGGCACCATCTCCAGTCAGGAGTACTGGTGAAGGCAAGAACACGTCACACAATTTCCCCAGAAATTGTACCTTTTCTAGTTATTATTATTATTCTTATAGCCAAATTTACCACCCTAACTCCTCCCACAGTTTTTACACTACATAGACGAGTAATATACCGAAACGAGCGGATTGTTCCCGATCGCGTTGCTATTACTTTGTGGAACGTTTCGCCAAATCGTTCGCGAAATATCGTCATATTTGCGGCGAAATTTTCCCATAGGAATGAATGGTGAGAGCTAGAGCACAGAATGGCAAAAACGGAAAAATCATTACATGATTTGTAAACTGCGACCACTCCCTCATTTTCAAGCCGACCTACACAAATCTTATATCAAAATGTTCAGCTGTCCCTGCTGACACTACACGTGTCGACGGCTAAGCGATCGGTCAAATGGTTTTCAAGATACAGACATTTGTTTGCAACACACGCCATCCATCATTTCAATGAAAGTCAATGGAGGAAAAAAATTGAAAACTGAATATTGCAAGGCAATTTGTAAACTGCGACTGTGCCTTCAATTTTAATATTTTAGAGACATACTATACATCAGGTTGAAGGTCTGGGTCTTGTGATTCGTAAAATATAAAGATATTCGCTTTGCGATTTATAGTTTTTAAAATACAATCATTTGAAGAAGCACAGTAAAAAAACAAGCCAGAATCTGAGTGGCTGTTTAGAGTGGCTGTTTGCATGTGTTTACATTGGTTTTCTAGGAGACTATGTCTCCTCACACACAGCTAAGGGGCTTTCTATAGCTCCTCCCACACAGCTGTGAGGTGATATGGCTGTTTTTCAGGCATATCCCACTTTTAAGTACACAATGGGGTTTATTTACTAAAGCTGGAAAGCGCAATATAAGGCTCACTTCAGCACACAAACCAATGAGCTTCCAGGTTTTATTACCAGGCTTAACTGAACAAGCTTATTGTTTTTTCTGCAGAAGTGAGCCTGACATTGCGATTTCCAGCATTAGTAAATAAACCCCATTGTGTACTTAAAAGCGGGGTATGCCTATATTTGGCTCTGCGTAACTTCTGCATACTCTGCATATAGCAACCATCCATAGCATCCAGACCATAGCAACCCTCCATAGCAACCGGTCCATAGCAACCCGTCTATAGCAACCCGTCCATAGCAACCCGTCCATAGCAACCCGACCATAGCAACCAGTCCATAGCAACCATCCATAGCAACCAGTCCATAGCAACCAGTCCATAGCAACCCTCCATAGCAACCAGACTATAGCAACCAGACCATAGCAACTGTCCATAGCAACCAGACCATAGCAACCAGACCATAGCAACCACTCCATAGCAACCACTCCATAGCAACCCCTCCATAGCAATATATTATTAGTGGGAATGCTTTAATAAGCATTCCCAGTATTGTTATTCGTTTTTTATTATTCTTATATCTTAATTTTATTCCGTACGTTTTTTGTCTCTGCGTAACTTCGCCATACTTTCAGCGATTGAGACCATTCAACTTTTAAAATGTTCATCTCATTTAGCTAACAATGGGACTTCTTCAAGTTTTTTTGTGCTATTTATACTTTTTGAAATATTAAGCTTTTAGTCGCTTTTTTTAACATTGAAGTCAATGAGAACATGCTTTTTCCTGCTTCAAAACTCATGCCGTACAAAATGTGATTTTCTAGTTATTCTTATTATAGCTAAATTTGCCACCCTAACTCCTCCCACAGTTTTTACGCTACATAGACGAGTCATATATCAAAATGATCGGATTGTTCCCGAATAGTGGGCTATTACTTTGTGGAACGTTTCGCCAAAGCGTTGGCGAAATATCGTTGTTTTTGCGGCGAAATTTTCCCATAGGAATGAATGGTGAAGCTTAGAGTGTGAAATGTGAAAAACTGAAAAACATGATTTCCAAACTGCGACCACTCCCTCATTTTCAAGCCGACCTACACAAATCTTATATCAAAATGTTCAGCTATCCCTGCTGCCACTACACGTGTCCACGGCTAAGCGATCGTCCAAATAGTTTTCAAGATACAGACATTTGTTTGCAACACACGCCATCCATCATTTCAATGAAAGTCAATGGAGGAAAAAAAATTGAAAACGGAATATTGCAAGGCAATTTATAAACTGCGACTGTGCCTTCAATTTTAATATTTTAGAGACATACTATACATCAGATTGAAGGTCTGGGTCTTGTGATTCGTAAAATATAAAGATATTCACTGTGCGATTTATAGTTTTTAAAATACAATCATTTGAAGAAGCACAGTATTAAAAACAAGCCAGAATCTGAGTGTCTGTTTAGAGTGTCTGTTTGCATGTGTTTACATTGGTTTCCTAGGAGACGATGAGGACAATATCTCCTCACACACAGCTAAGGGGCTTTCTATAGTTCCTCCCACACAGCTGTGAGGTGATATGGCTCTGTTTTTCAGGCATATCCCACTTTTAAGTACACAATGGGGTTTATTTACTAACGCTGGAAATCGCAATATAAGGCTCACTTCTGCACACAAACCAATGGAGCTTCCAGGTTTTATTACCAGGCTTAACTGAACAAGCTGGCGTTAGAAGCTTATTGTTTTTTCTGCAGAAGTGAGACTGATATTGTAAACCCTAGTGTGTACTTAAAAGCGGGGTATGCCTGTATTTGCTCTGCGTAACTTCTGCATACTCTGCATATAGCAACCATCCATAGCATCCAGTCAATGGAAACCACCCATAGCAACCAGACCATAGCAACCCTCCATAGCAACCCTCTATAGCAACCAGTCCATAGCAACCAGACCATAGCAACCAGTACATAGCAACCAGACTATATCAACCCGTCTATATAGCAACCCGTCTATAGCAACCCGTCCATAGCAACCCGACCATAGCAACCAGTCCATAGCAACCATCCATAGCAACCAGTCCATAGCAACCAGTCCATAGCAACCCTCCATAGCAACCAGACTATAGCAACCAGACCATAGCAACTGTCCATAGCAACCAGACCATAGCAACCAGACCATAGCACCACTCCATAGCACCCCTCCATAGCAACCCCTCCATAGCAACCCCTCCGTAGCAACCCGTTTTTGATGGGGCAAATAGGATGGTGCAGTTTTGATGGGGTAGTTTTTGATGAAGCAGTTTTTGATGGGGCAATGGATCGAAATGGTTTCCATTGGTTTCCTAGGAGACGCTGAAGAAAATATCTCTTCACACACAGCTAAGGGGCTTTCTATAGCTCCTCCCACACAGCTGTAACTTCTGCTTTCTATACTCTGCAAATAGCATAGCAACCAGTCCATAGCAACCTATAGCAACCAATCCATAGCAACCAGACCAAATAGCAACCAGACCATAGCAAGCACCAGTCCATAGCAACCAATCCATAGCAACCATACCATAGCAACCAGACATAGCAACCAGCAACCACTCCATAGCAACCATCCATAGCAACCAGACCATAGCAACCCTCCATAGCAACCAGTTTCCATAGCACCCAGACCATCCATAGCAACCAGACCATAGCAACCTGTCCATAGCAACCGACTATAGCAACTGTCCATAGCACCCAGACCATAGCAACTGACCATAGCAACCGTCCATAGCAACCATAGAAACCGTTAGCAACCATAGCAACTATAGCAACCCTCCATAGCAACCCATAGCAACCAGACCATAGCAATCCATAGCAACGTTTTTGATGTGGCAATCAGTTTTGATGGGGTAGTTTTGATGAAGCATAGCAACCAGACCATAGAAAATATCTCCTCAACCAGAGGTGCCATAGCAACCAGTCCTGTGAGGTGATATATGTTTTTTTCTCTGCAACCAGTTCATAGCAACCATAGCAACCAGACCATAGCAACCAGTCCATAGCAAGTTCATAGCAACTCCATAGCAACATAGCAACTCCATAGCAACCACTCCATAGCAACCAGACCATAGCAACTGTCCATAGCAACCAGACTATAGCAACTGTCCATAGCACCCAGACCATAGCAACCAGTCCATAGCAACCGTCCATAGCAACCGTCCATAGAAACCTGTCCATAGCAACCAGACTATAGCAACTGACCATAGCAACCAGACCATAGCAACCAGTCCATAGCAACCGTCCATAGCAACCAGTCCATTGCAACCAGTCCATAGCAACCAGTCCATAGCAATCACTCCATAGCAACCCGTCCATAGCCATCAGTCCATAGAACCCTCCATAGCTACCAGTTTTTGAAGGAGCAAATAGAATGGTCCAGTTTTGATGGAATAGTTTTTGATGGAGCAGTTTTTAATGGGGTAATGGATCGAAATGGATCGACACACTGTTGGATCACATTTAGATCTCCAGGGGCACCGTCTCCAGTCAGGAGTATTAGTGAAGGCAAGAACACGTCACACAATTTCACCAGAAATTGTACCTTTTCTAGTTATTATTATTATTATTATTAGTGGGAATGCTTTAATAAGCATTCCCAGTATTGTTATTCGTTTTTTATTATTCTTAATTAGTGGGAATTCTTTAATAAGCATTCCCAGTATTGTTATTCGTTGTTTATTATTCTTAATTTTAATTTTATTATTCCGTACGTTTTTTGGCTCTACGTAACTTTGCCATACTTTCAGCGATTGAGACCATTCAACTTTTAAAATGTTCATCGATTTAACAGTCTTCCTATGGAGACCTGCTAGAGTGTGTCATGTGACCTTTAGAGTGTGAGTTTTGATAAAACTCGGATTGGGGGGCGTGGCTTAGCGATGGCCGGGTAAAGACGTTTCTCTCGTGAGCTCCTGGCTTCCCCCCGGCTTACCCTGGCATACAACGATTGCTCACCGAATGCGACATGCTAAACAGCAGAAGACCCAGACCTGGACCATAGGAACCGTCCGATCACTCTAAGGAGCGGCATCAGGAGATTCCTGTGTGATACCCAGAGCCCGTCAGCCGGCGCCATTACACAGGGACTCCACGTGTATCTCCTCCTTTGCTCCACCCCTGCCCGAGATGGATACTGACCTGACTCAGGGGACCCCGCCGGCTCTCCGCCCGTCCATGCAGGGCCCGTCGCAGCACCCAGGCATCCTACCGGACGACCTCCACTCCATCCTCCAGGCTCTCCCCACTAAGGCCGACATTGAGGATCTCGTCCGCCGCGTGGAGGAGGCCCACGGCCGCGACATGCAGGAGGTGAGGGAGGAGCTGCACACACTATCCGATCGGGTGGAGACCGGGGAGGCCACGATCTCCGCACTTGAACAGAGGGTGTCAGCATTAGAGAACACCCAGGCGACACAGGCGAATACGGCCATAGATCTGTAGCTCCATTTAGAGGATTTGGAGGACCGTAGCCGCCGCAACAACCTAAGGTTGCGGGGCCTGCCGGAGGCTACGGGCACGGAGGACCTGGCGGTTTCAGTGATAGCCATTTTTCATGGATTTCTGGGAGACTCCAGGAGAGGGGGTGACCTAGGCTTCCAGGCGATGCCCGGTACTGTTACTATGCACTGCACAGTTTTTCTTGTGTTTCTGTTCTGAGCCCCCCCTCAACCCGTTGCCTGTTTTGGCGCTCACTGAGACCGTTTCTCCCCTTCGTGATTGTGGCTGTTAATGCTCTCCCCTGCCCCCCCCTGTTTTTGATGCGCCCGCAGCCGGGGCTCCTGGAGCACTATCTGACTAGACAGTGGGCTACTCATTACACGAGACTATGCTCTCTACAGTCACAGAACGAGGCCCCGGATCCTGAAATCACTGCTCGCCTCCCCAGGAACCATCTGGGTCACAACAGCGGTAATGTAACTCCCTGAGGTCTGAGGCACGGACCAGCGTCTGGTGTAGTAACATTGGCGTTGGCTATGTCTGGGGGCTTTGTTGTGTGGCTTTTACTCTCTCATGGCTAGATGTTCTTGGGGGGGGAGCAGCATTATAGACCGCCACGCTGGGAGGGATCTGCATTTGCTTTTGAGGGGGAATCCCTGAGCCATTGCGGTCCCCACCTGGCCGCTTGTCTCTAACGCCGAGCACCCTGCAATTTATAGTTCCATGGGGCCTCTGCCCCCTAGCGGTTAATTAATTTATTTATTTTTGTCTAGTGACCCACATTCCTCCCTTGAGGAGATCGTTTATGTTGCGGTCCCGCTCTGACCCTCTCCTGGGCGGGGGATCGATTTCGTTCAGGGGCTCAGTGGTTGCTTATTTGACTTTAATACTGTGCAATATTATTGTTTAAATGTTCCTGGTATCACTTATCTGATGTCAAATGTTATTTGTCTGGATGCTAGCATTTCAACTTTTTAAAACAAAAATAAAAAATGTGTATGCCACTATGCCATGTCCTGAGCCGGGGTGGCTGGGGGTGGCCGGTGAGACTCTCACTGGCTGTCTCTTTCCAATCCCCCACTTAGGCCGACACTCGAATACCAGCTTTTGTTCTGGTGAGTGTCCAGGCACGTTAGTGCCCATTCTTTTAGTTGTCCACACCTACCCACTTTCGTAGTTCGATAGTACTAATTACTCATTGTGGGAGGCACCCTCTCCCCCCCCCTTTTTGTCCTTTTTTTTCCTCTCTCTCTTTCTCTTCTCTCCTGTCTTTTTTCTCTCTCTTTCTCTCCTGTCTTTTTTCTCTCTCCTTCTTCCTCCTTTTTCCCTCTTCTCCTTCTCTCTTTCTCTATCTGCCCCTTCTCTCCCCTGACCCCCCCGCCTCTCTCCTACCTCTCCCCTCCTCTCTTTCTTGTTCCCCCTCCCCCCTTCCCCGTAGACAGGGCAATGGACGGGTTGTGTCTCTCTGAATGCCAGGGGTCTGAACACACCGGAAAAGAGGCGCATGCTCCTGAATGATTTGAAGAAGTCCCGAGCGGATGTCGTCTTCATTCAGAAGACTCATTTCAAACAGGACAAACTCCCAATTCCCAAAAGTAGGCTTTTCCCCATGACCTATCACTCCACTAACCCCACAACCAAATCCATATCTTGCCTTCTAATAAGTTACCGTGGAAATACCAGGCAGAACTACTAGATCCCGAGGGTCGGTTCGTCTTTGTGAAGGGCCTAGTGGGTACCACATTGAATACCTTCGCGACAATATATGCAGCGAATGACCAACAAGCTAAATTCGTCTCCCACACTCTAGATTTTAAATTTTGGCGCCTTAATGAGAGCCTCCTTCAAACTCCGGAGGTTCTGGCGGATGTTTTGAAAGACAACTGTACTTCCGAGAAAATGACACCCAGAACAGTGACCCTGGGTCCCTCTGGAAAGCCCACAAATCGGTCATGAGAGGTGTTCTCATGAGACACGGAGCACGCATAAAGAGTTCCGCAACGCTCAACTCTCCACACTACTGACTAAACTCCAAACAACATAGGCCCACGTCGGACTCGGAGACGGAGCTTGGGACCTTGCGCAAACAAATTACGGACCTACTTCCGATTTGTCGGAAAATAGGCTATGAATCGGAAAACAAATGCGGTAAGGTTCTAGCCAGGGCGGTTAAGGACCAAAAATCGACAGCCTATATTCGCCTACATTACCGGCCCTGGTGGAAGAAAGGTTACTCTGCCACAACATATGTCACAGGAATTCAGGGACTTTTACCATCCACTCTATACTCGACTTCACAAATGCCCTCCCTTCCCCGTGATACCCTGGATGACTTGGAGACTCCGATTACTCCGATTACTCCGATTACGTTGGAGGAACTTCTCTCTTTTTAACCTACTGAAGGAATTCCACGTAAATGGCACCGTCTCGAACCTCAAAATTCATTTTTCCAAATCAGAGGCTATGGGTGTGGCTATCCCCCTCCCAGTGCATCTCCACCATTCAGGCGAGTTTCCCCTTTCGGTGGACGAATACGGCCATCATTAGCTGACAATTGACAGACCCCGCGGGTGACGACCTTTGAGGAGTACTGCTCGGATGCCGGGCCTGCGTCAAAGACTTTTTCTCCTAAATTCTCCCCCTTTGCGATGCTTAGAGAGATGGAAGGCGGACCTCAACCGGACCTTCTCGGAGGTACAGAAACAGCTATATATCACACAAAAGTTCACGGAGTACGAGATTCCAAGATGATGCTTTTTCTTCTACACCTGTCAACGATACCTTTAATTTAATAATTTACTTTAATAATCCTACAAAAAATCGTTGGTATGCCACCTCCTGAATGCAGCCAAGGCGTGCATTCCCCTCTATTGTTATTATCCCTACTTGATAGAATTGCAATGAGAGTGTTGGTTGATCTCGTTCCACGTAGGTTTTCATACAGTGCCATATCATGGGGATGTTTAAAATGTCCATAAACACTTCTGTACTCATTTATTTTACATTCTGATGACATGTATATTTCTGTTATACTGTTGGAACTTCTCCACATGTGTTTTCTCAATGAAATATATATTTGAAAAAAAAAAAAAAAGAAAAAACTTGGATTATCTATAAAAAAGGGGAACAAATTGCTCTCACGCCCACAAGATCTACTTGTCATACACAATTGCTTTCAGGCAATGTGATCAGTTTTGTTGATGCGCATTTTACTTTTCGTTGCTGGAGCTTCTAAGGGACAAGAGTTCCAAAAAATTTCCCATTAGCCGTCATTATAACGCGCTTTTAAAATTTGTTAGTAGTACACACAAAGACACTCTTTTCTAAATCGCTGACATGGCCGTATTTTTAAGTTTATCAACATAAATTTCATATCGATGCGTCTTGTCGTTAACAGTGAAGTCGCTGTATCGATCGCATGTACGGTTGTGGATTTATTAAGGTTTGTTGGAAGGGTTAGGTAACTCTTGGTCTGTGAATCTGTGAATAAAGGCATTTGTTTCCCTAAATAGCTTCCTTTACCAATATTCTCCTCACACCTGGGGGGGGGGGGGAGAAAACCTCTTGAGGGGGGAGGGGCGACCAGAGACTTTGCAGATAAGAGAAAGGAGCTGACAAGTGGGCGTCCTGTCATCATGCACCCGTCATAAGGCACATCATAAACCAATCGTTCAAAGAAGGGATTGTTCCGATCGGGTGATCGGTCATAATTAACCCCTCTTTAAGAAACCCAACCTCAACCCTAAAGACCCCAACCATCGCAGACCGATAACAAGCCTGAATACCATCTCAAAGATAATGGAGAAAGCTGTAGTACAACATTTGGACGTCAATCAGGTTTCCGCCCAGGCCACGGGGACAGAAACGGCTCTCAAGATTTGGGAAGACGCTCTCGAAGCAGCAGATGACGGAGAATCCTGTCTCCTATTGCTGCTGGACCTCAGCGCAGCCTTCGACACGGTAGACCACAATAGATTGCTCACGCGACTCAAAGAAGTAGCTGGAGTCTCCTGACTCCGCCATGCCGTGGTTCGCATCTTTCTTAGAAAACCGCACTCAGACAGTGAAAATTGGAGGTTTTACATCAGAAACACGGACCATTACATGCGGAGTCCCGCAAGGATCACATCTACATACGCCCGCTCCTCAAAATCATCAGCAAACAGGATCTGCGCTACCACTCCTATGCCGACGACACACAGCTTTACCAACAAAAAACACCAATAAACACCAATTTCATGAACTAGGAAAATGCCTCACACTGATCGACAATTGGATGACCGAAAGCTCCCTTAAACTCAACGGATCCAAAACAGAACAAAGCCAAAAGTCTAGGAGTCATCTTTGCGTCAGACAGGACGATGGATGCACAAATAGGATCAGTCGTCAGCGGAACTCATCATTTGCTCCGCATGCTACGTAGACTCATCCCCTTCATCCCCTTCATCAAATCGGCAAGAATTACCCACTGCAAAACCTTCCTGAAATCCTGCCAAATCACTATCTATGTTATCTATGCCTTTCTGCTATTTGTTCAATATAAACATCATGGTTCTCAAGAGTTGCAAGATCTTGAATTAGAGGATAAAGAACTTCTGTATTGTTTGATCGATATTTGGTGTCAAGATTAGCAAGTACGGCACATTATTTGAACATGAACATGTTCATTAAAATGAGACCCATCTCTGGACGAACTGCAAATTCTTACAGCTGTAGATAGGGTCCTTCTGTATTTGTGAACTTCAGCATGCAATTGCATTGTAAAACTACTCTCACAATATCACTCAGTTGAGTATTATCCACATCGCCACAATGCTGAATGATAATCTGTTTGACTGCCTTGTAAATAATTCTGCTCAATTATTTCTTGTGCGGCTCTATCAGAAATGCGTAGGATTGTTTGCATTTTCACCTTGCAGCTGTATTTCCAAGTCCTTTATGTCCTACAAACATCTTCTGCATAATCATTGTTTAATGTTAATGCAAAGTCTTAAATTTTACTGTAGCACTCCCACTATGTACTTTACTTTTGTGTGCATTAAATGTTGAAAATGACAGCCTTCGTATGGACATCCAACTCTTTGTTTAAGTTTAAAATGGCTGCGCAAGTGTAAGCTTCAGTGCAGGGCTCGATGTTTTCACATAACTAGCAGTGAAATACACTAAAACACAGCTGTGTCTGATCAAACTGCACAAGCAGTCCACAATTCAACAGAGTTAATGTTGAGTGAAACCTCCATGTATTTAGATTTTAGGTATTTTAAGGACACTTTCTGTGAATATTTTCTCAAATTACGTCTAACCAAGCAAGCAAGCAAGCAGTATAATTCAATTAACATACTACTGACTCGCATTGTAGCCAATATTATTTGATGTTGATTTGGGTGCACTTTTGAAGCTTCATTGAAGCTTGGCAAATGTTCAGTGTCTGACTCTATTTGTTTAAAGTGGCTCAGTAGTACCCCTAATCCCTCTCTGGTCCCCTAGTTCGGATGATCAATTTTCGATTTCAGGTCCATGAGTTTCGGTTATCCCCCATTAACCTCACTCTTCCCTGTAGGGTCCTTGTAGTTCCCTGTAGGGTCCTTGCTTAGCCCATGGGGTGATGCTGATGCGGCCACCCTCCCGCACCGGCTTTACATTGGCCTCTAAACTTAACAGCAGCACACACAGCAACAGCTTACATGTCCTCCTCCTGTGTCCCAAGTGGTGGACCTAGTGATCCATAGTACCCCCCACACTCTTACAGCAGCCCCTACAACTCCATAGCACTCCCCATAAACACAACAGCACACATCAGACATCCTCTGAGGACGTCAACGTCAACATCCATCGCAGGCCGCTCCACACAATTAGAGTTGTTTTCAGTGGTATCACTGTAGATCACTGCTGGGTTCTTTATTTGTGCTGTTTATCAGTTCATTAGCAGTTACCCATACTTTGGTAACCTATTGTAAAATGTTATTTTAAAATAGTGTACAGGAGGATTTATAAAAATGACAGAATTTATATGTAAATCCTGTAGCACTTTAGGGCTGGGATGAACTTCATGAGACTTAAATAGCGAGCTTTCAGGGACACAGCCTGAGCCAGTGACAGGGGAGAAAAATCAGGGACATTTGGCAGGTATGTAAATGTATTAACTAGAATTAGGAAGGATGTAAATGCAATGTACTTGGTAAGGGAACAATATGTACAGTTACACGGAGATGTCATGCAGCCTAACACTTCTAAAATCTAAATCACTGTAAACTACTAATATGAAGGAAATAAAACTATTATGGAAGTGTGCATTACTGGTGCTGATTTATTGTGCGATGCAAAAATCCAGGTCTTTTTCTCATGAGGAAATACATTTCTGAACTGGCTCTTTCATCCCCATAAATCATTGCAGTGACAGGAAGAGGATATGACATTACTGCTATGACTTGATTTTGTTAAGTTAGCCTCACTGATTTCATCACTTTGCAATTAACTCTAACTTAACATTACCTGAGTAAAGTTAACAAAATTTATTTATGTTAGGATAGCTATTTTGTTTACAGTGTATTGGTAAGAGGAAGGGAAAAAAAGAGTTTATCCGAGGCTGGCAGCAGTATGATATCCAGGGAGTCACACTGAGACACACGGGGGAACTCCATTGGGGGGTCTATCCGACGGCAGAGAGATAGATAGCGCTAGAGATAGAGAGATAAATAGAGTGAGATAGACAGATAGCACAGAGAGAGAGAGCACTATCGAAAGAAATAGAGAGAGATAGTGAGATATTTTTTCCATCTCTCATTATCTCTCTCTATTTCTCTCGATAGAGCAGTGTTTTTCAAAAAACACTGCGATAGAGGGAGAGTCAGATTGATAGAGAGATATAGTGAAAATAGAGATAGAAAGTTAGCGAAAGATTGAGAGAGTTTTACTCTTTTAGATGGTGATGGTGGCAATGCAGGAATTGTGACCCAACTTGGATGTCAGCGGAATCAATTAGTCCCTGTGTCCAGGTGGAGAATAGGGTCCCATCAGTCAGTGGGAGGAGTAATATCATATTGTTGATATTGACTATACTTTCCACTGACACCAACAGTACGATATTCTCCCACTGACTCTATTCCTTTCACATACTCCAACTCACTATGTGCTCACTATTCTTTCCACTTCCCCCATTACGTGGAATATCAATCAACATCAATAGTGTCAGTGGAAATAATTGTGACCAATCATTGGTGTCAGTGGAAGAAGTAGCTACGCATTGCAGGTGTCAGTTCTACTAATGATGGGTAAATATTATTCACACTGACACCAATGTTAGCTCGGCTCACTATTCTTTCCACTGGAAAGAACAGTGACCCGCTCATTAGACATCAATAGTGTCAGTGAGATGAAATGTGACTCATCATTGGTGTCAGTGTGAATAATATTTACCCATCAGTCAGTCAGGTCAGTGTCAGTGGAAGGAATAGTTCTAATTATTGGTATTAGTGCTCTTCTAGTGAAGAGTGATTAGTGTCAGTTGTTGGTGTCAGTGGTAGGACTAGTGGCTGGATCCAGCTATGGTGTCAGTGGCATGAAAAGTGACCCATCATTGGTGTCAGTGAGAGAAATACTGACCCATCATTTTTGAAACTGAGAAGCAAATGTACCCATCTCATTGGTGTCAGTTTGAGGATTAGTCATCCATTATTTGGTTCATTAGAAAGAAAAGAGACCCATTATTGGTTTCAGTTGAAGGAATAGTGACCTGATACGTCAAGTGTGGATTATATGCAGTGGGAACGAATATCAATTCTGGGAATACTGGGAATGCATTCCCACTAATATTTGCTATGCAAAAAACACTATTAATGAATCAAGATTGTTTAGGGCATAACACAAAATTAAAGCACAAGGTATTTAAAGCACAAATTCGCAAAAACCTTAATATAGAAAGAAGATAAGATTAGAGATTACACTCACTTCAGCAGAAAATAACGGTTTTCAGCAGAATGTAAGGGTTTCACACTGAGATGGCCGATATTAATTGAATGGTCGTTTTTGTAATACGTTAAAAAAATTTGATTATGTAAGTTTGAGGAAAACGTGTGCTAGGTTTCGGCATAGCATATCTGTCAGATTTGGAGTATAGAAACAGATTTGAAATACATTAACAACGTGTAAAAAGGCAGTGAGATAGACCCCAAGGTATATTAAACCTCAGACAATCTCAAAGTTTACGTAGCAATAATAGAGAGCTAGTTTCAAATCACAAATATAAAGACGGCAAGTCTTCAATTACTGGGTACATTTGTAGATATTTGCGACCCATCGTTACATCGTTAGGATGTAAATGATTAGGGATATCTTTGTGTATAAAATATACATAGCCATATTACTATCAGTGAGAGTGAGATGGTTTAGCAGAGCTCGTGTTTATATTTTAAATCCGCCTATTGAAGGTGAGACCAATCAGAAAGTAATATCCTATCAAAAAATAAGTAGTACCTTACTCTCAATATAAAAAGTCAGTTGAGTGAAAAAAGTGTGTTTACTTTGCATTACATTAGGATGTAAGAAGCTCTGTATATGAAATGTTATATAATCATTACTATTACGTACATATCAGTAATTACATCGGTTTAGCATTAACTCAAATCTTTATGTTTATATTTTTGACAAACTATCGTAATGGCAGTGTACTCACTTTTGAAATAGAGCACAATATCTGCTAAGCAATGAATCAAAGGTTGCCGTATTCTAAATATATATCGGCCATCTCAACTCAGTGTCAACACGGCAATGCTGACTAAAATCTAGCACCAATCTTAACTATTTATCAATCAGAATAATGCAACTATTTCTCATCCGTCTTAAACACTGCTATATTTAGGTATTAAAAATCAATAATAATCTTACATTGCGAACACTAGGCTAGGTAATCAATCGATCTGCTCTCAAACATTTCTTAACCGATATATATTGTATTGCAGATATTGACATCAGGGACTATTCCTTCAACTCACACCAATGATGGATGGGTCACTAATTTTTTGTATTAACATCGACAATAGGATATTATTCCAAAGATGGGTATGCTTGACAGCAACCGTGATAAAATCTATGATAGGTTCGCAAGTTTATGATGTTCGTCGAAAGCATTGATGTACTATTGCATTTTATTAGCACTAATGCGTCTGATACTAGTTAAAAATAAAATAATCGAAATACATTACTCATATGATATATCATATAAATATTAATTTAGCAGAGGTTGCATCGTTGCATTAAAAGTTTGTATATATATATATATATATATATATATAGCAAAACACAGATTTACTGCTTTAAAAACTGACACCATGGTTTGATGACTAGTCTTTCCACGTTCCTTTCTACTCACACTAACAACATCCTTCCACTGACACTAATGCTTTAATTTTCTTTTATGCCTTACTTTGTTAATGTATAATGTCACGCAAATTCGACAATTGTCTCCCAGCCATTGCAATCCATCTTGCTTGATATGTCCACAAGGATACTGCAGTATTACATTCTGTAAACCGCAATGTAAAACACTGTTATCAGGACTTTTTATTGAGTGCATTGCTACGATTCCTCAAAGCAACGTCCACATTTCTTTTATTTTAATATTTTATTAGGAATTTTTAAAATACAATAGGAAAGACTGATACTGATAAGGCAGGGACTAACGCGGAATCTACTACTGAATCCTATATTGGCACAACCGTGCTAAATAAAAAGTCCTGATAACAGTGATGTATATTGGTTGATAGATATGTAAAGCTTGTGATACGGTTTTAATTAGGATTTTTTTTATATGGGAAGCATATACGTGTTTTTTATACGTATAACCAAAGTGTAGCATAGGTGTCCAAAATATAAAAAGATACGTTTACAGTGAATGTCAAGGTTGAACTGGGACCTATCTGTTTTTCTCTCTCTTTCTATATCTTTTTCTTTCCATCTCTCTCTATCTATCTCTCTTCTCTATCTATCCTTGGTTTCTCTCTATCTAGAGATCTCTGTCCTCTCTATCTAATCTTATCTTTCACTGCCTCTCTATCTCACACCATCTATCACATCATCTATCTAACCTTCTATCTCACACCATGTCACACCACTCTATTTTTTTTCCTCTCTCTCTTTTTCAATCTCAATCTCTCAAGGGGAGCGCCTGGAACAAGTATAATAACTTCATCAGTACGTCCATTTTTATAGTGTTCATACACTATAGGCTAGGTAATCAATCGATCTACCATGACACCGGCAGGTCCATGCGCTTCTCCGTGAGAAGCCGGAGCCTGGTTAAGAGCGGAGTATAATTCAAAGCGTAAATCTCTGACAATTGATTCACTGGAAGTAAAAATTAGACTTGAGAAAGGCGAGGGTACGCTGTGGTAAGGATAGGTTCAACGCTTCCGTCTTGGACAAATTTAGTTAGTCTACCAGATGCTCATGTGGGGTCGAGTGACTTAAAGAAGCAGGTCATCTGCATAAAGGGAGAGCTTGCAATTGGTGTTTGGATCCCATGAATATTCGGGTTAGCTCTAATTGCCTGGGCTTAGTGTTCTATCAACCCTGCCGTGTACCATTCTTGATCGACAGCATGCCCGACTGCGTGCCGTTGACCAAGATAGAGGCAGAGGGAGTGCAGTACAGGGAAAGGATCGTAGCTTCCAGGAAGGACCAACTGACCCTATCAAAAGCCTTCTCCGCGTCACAGGAGAGAAGGCAAGATGGTAGTCTGTCTCTGGGCATAAAAGCTATGAGATACAGGGTCTTGGTAGTGTTGTAACGGGCCTCGCGGCCCGGGACAAAGCCCACCTGATCGCCATCTGGGGAGTCTCCAGGCATGGAGTGAGGTCTAGCGGGTTGGGGGGAGAGATTATAAAGATCGGAATAGTAGTGACGAAACTCCTCTGCTATATGGCGGAGCTAGCCAACACCTTGCCCCCACCGAGAATGCAATGAAAGATTTCCTAGCCTGCCGTGGCTGAAGAGTGTTCGCTAAAAGCGCACGTGTTGGCTTGAGAGTAATGGGCGAAGCGTCCCTTATCTCTCGCCACCAAGGAGCGGTCAGAAAAAAATTGTAACAGGTCTTCTCCATGCACCCACCAGATCCACCAACGTGGCTGCGTCAGGTGATCGCTTGTGTGATTCCTTTAGGGTCTCCAGAAGGCGTTTTACGTCCGCCGAACGGGCTTTCTTGAGTCTGGAGCCATGCTGGATGAATTTACGCCTAAGAACACATTTGAGGGCTTCCCACTTCGTAAGTGGGTTGGTGTCATCATGGGCATGATCTGTGTTGAAGTTTGAAATGGTTTGAACGATGTCGTCAGTGCAGGTCTGGTCTGTGAGGAGATTGTCATTGAGCCTCCGTGAGGATCTGGGCCTAGGGGAGGAAATCCTCCCCAGCCCCACATGTATAGGGGAATCGGGGGTTTATAGGGGTTTATATCTACAAAACGGAAGTTGAATCGTACACCGCGGCATTTCTATGGGTTTTTAGATGCCGCCAAGATACCTTTCCCGGACCAGACAGATGGGAGATTCATATCCGTAAACGAGCTGCCAAAACTCTCACCTCTATGTCAGAAGTATAGGGCATCAAAGGATATCCTTAGTGTCAGGGAGAGGAAAGAGAGAACAGAATAGCCTCCAATGGTGAAGTATGTAAACACAGGGGGAATTTATTAAAAGAATAGCCTGCGCTAAGGAGTGGCAGATGGGTGTGAGCGTGAGAGAGTGAGGACGTTTCCTCTCAGGCTCCCCGTCAAAGCTACGGAAGTGAAGCGAATCCTTGACAAGATGAGACAAGATGAGAGCTGGCTGCAGCTGAGCGAGTAGACTCATTGCCTACTTCCTTAACAATCGGCACAACAGATTGTAATTGTGGATAGCTCACAGGGGGTCTCGTGGAGTAAGTCGGGCGTTATCCACCGTACACCGCCGCACTGCCCCGCCACCCACGCTGTATCCTATGCGACCCCCATGGTGAAGTGAACTCGCTATTGTTGCCGTGTATCTCCTGCAGCGACCTGAAACGGGAGGATCGCACTGCCTGCCGTGCTCCACCGCGGACGCAATGTAGGTACATGGCGAAAGCTGGGACTCCTCAGGAAAAGCAGGAAAGAGAGAAAGAAAGAGAGAAAGAGAGAAAGAGAGAGAAAGAGAGAGAAAGAGAGAGAAAGAGAGAGAAAGAGAGAGAGAGAGTGTACACCTCTGTGTGGAGCCGGCGGAGACTTCAGAGACGGCAGAGGGGAGCTCAAATCTGAAAATTAACTTTTTTTTATCCCTTCCTCTCTCGGTGAACAATACTAAGAATATATGAGAGATACGTGAGAAACATAGGGGATATAACTTAATACTGGAGGAAACTAAAAGGTTTGCTAATCAAACTACCATATGTGCATTGAACTGGGAGACCCCCTACTTATTATTAATATTTTTCTTTTTCTGTTTTATCGGGCTGCCATGTTCCCTGCTAGGAAGTGACCTGAGCTAATAAGTATCTTTAATTAATTAAAGCATATGCTGGGCCCCTATCCCACTTTATTGAGCTCAAAGGAACCGGATGTGGACTGTAAACTGGCCGAACTAACACCTTCTTTCATCCCCTGGGTTGTTGTTGTTCATCCCCCTACTACGGTCCTATTTGTTTATACAAAGACTGCATAAAATAACACCGCAAAAGACTGCATAATATCCAACCTTTTTGATACAGTATAGTTGGTCGATAACTCCTTTTATCGCTAGAGTTACTTTACAAAGCTGATTGAATTACTATTGTCTATTACTCATTTTTTTTCTGCAGTGTTTCCGAGCCACCTGTTCATACAGACTGCCCTAATGAAAAACTCGGTCATGGTTGAATCTTAAAGACAGAAACACTGTCATAAGCGGTCAATAAAAAATGACTACCCAAAGGCACAACAACCAGCTAAGGGCAGCGGGATTGAAATAGGAGGAAAACGAGCCTATACGACCCCGTATGGAAAAGGGCATGAATATAGTAGGAAAAGAGGAGAGGAGAAGTGGGGGAACAGCACCGATGCCAGGCCAAGGGACACGAGTATTGGGACAGGCCCAACACCATGGAAGGGTCGGGGGAGAAAGCTCCCCGGAAAAGACATTCCATATGCGGAACAACAACCCTGAAATGATAGAAAAGAAACTATAGAATGGGGAGGGAGTGCAACGGTGATAGCCCCCCAGTTGAAATAGCGGTAGAGGATCAACTGCAAAAAAGAACCATGAGAAAGGACCCCCGACAATGGAAGAGGACTCGGCTATGGGAGAAGAAAATCACATTTTGGATCTTCCCGATAGTGGCCCGGGACTGGAAGGGACTGAATTGAATACGCAAACTGTACAAGCAACAAATCCCATAAACTTGTTACTGGGGGGGAGGAGGAGAGACAGTCCCTGGTACCCGCCATTACTAGTAAAAAAATAAAAAAAATGCCATAAAACTACCCCCTATTTTGTAAACGCTATAACTTTTGCGCAAACCAATCAATAAATGCTAATTGCTATTTTTTTTAACGAAAAATATGTAGAAGAATACGTATCGGCCTAAACTGAGGGAAAAAAACTTTTATATATTTTTGGGGGATATTTATGACAGAAAAAAGTAAAAAATATTGAATTTTTTTCAAAATAGTCGCTCTATTTTTGTTTATAGCACAAAAAATAAAAACCGCAGAGATGATCAAATATCACCAAAAGAAAGCTCTATTTGTTTGGGAGCCACATCGCACGACCGCGCAATTGTCAGTTAAAGCGACACAGTGCCGAATCACAAAAAGTGCTCTGGTCTTTGGACAGCAATATGGTCCGGGGCTTAAGTGGTTAGCGCAAAAAATAAAAACCGCAGAGGTGATCAAATACCATCAAAAGAAAGCTCTATTTGTGTTGCATGACTGAGTAATTGTCATTCAAAGTGTAAGACCGCTGAAAGCTGAAAATCGGTCTGGTCAGGAGTGTGTTTAAGTGCCCAGTATGGAAGTGGTTAATAATCCACAGTTATCATTATCATACTGTGTTCCTGGTCTTTCAAAGAGACTTCCAAACATTCGGGTGGGTAACCAGGGCTGGTAAAAAGGGGGTAATACTGCGCTGTCTAGGCAAGATACAAAAAAAGAAAATAAATTGCAAGCGGCTTAAAATGGTGAGATACTCACAACAAAAACAGTAATATTACAAAAACAAGCTGCGCAATATGAGAAGCTCTAAAATGATAAAGAGCAATACCAAACAGTGAAAACATATAGTCCATCAAGCAATTAATACAAGTGGAAAAAACATCTGATGGTATAAATCGGCAGTGAAATTTCGTATGTTCAAGCAGATGGTGACATCACAAACAGGAACCTCAGAAAAGTGATGCGGATAGAAAAACACCTTCACCGATAGAAAACACTGTCCCTTACCAGAGGGGAAGATCCCAACTAGAGACCTTCTGATCGCAGATGGCTTTCTCCCCAGCCTAGGGGTTCAATAGCACGAAATCCAATGGTCAACAGCTCCTCCCGTAATGAGCAAGTGATCAGTGTTGATTGATGACAAATTATAAGAAAAAAGGGTATATAGTGTAAAACCATTTACCATTTATTAAAATTAAATTAAAATTGCACTTACAAAAATGTAGGTAAAATATGCATGTAAATGTAGCCGGCCGGCTAGCACAACTCGAATATCTCCTGGACACGATTTGCGGTTATAAACGTCAGCACGCCGTCTCCCTACGCCGTTTCGTCTAAACAGACTTCGTCCTGGGGCACGAGCGGCATGCTGACTCACCGCAATATATACCTCATGTGCACAAATGGTACCGCCCCCATCTGAGCTCCCAGAATCCCCGAAGCTACAAACGCCATCTTGGATGAGGGAAATATTTGTTTTATGACAGTAGTCTGTCTACTGGTTCATAAAATAATTTAACTAAAAAGTTCTCTGCAGTATGTTAGGTAAAATGAAAAAGGGAAAAAGGTGAGAAAAGAGGAGAAAAGAAACTGTTTATCTTTTCCCTTTTAAAGCATTCGATTGCTTACCATAGACAATAGATGGCAGGAATAAAAAGCAGGAAGGACTGATAGATCCCCTCAGAGTCATCACGACTGCAAGATGTCCTTGTAAAGTCTAGGGATAGTACTTTATGTTTCCATTGCTCTGCTCTCAAAAAACGAACGAAAAGACGACGCGCCAGAAGAACAACAAAAGTCACATGACCGGGATGAGCTTCCCCGGTCAGGTGACCTTGAGCCAATAGGCACTCGCCATAGGAAAGGGCTGAAACACCCATTCAGGTTAGAATTAGAATAGGGTTGCGCGCGTCCCCGGAATATGACGCGCGCATTCACAGTATGCGACGCGCGCACACACGCTTCCGCATTGAACACAGGAAGTATGGGCAACGCTGCCCACATCTAAAATGACTACTAGTATTGGTATGGGTCGCATAATGCGACGCACCGGATGTTATGGGCGGAAATACTAGTATCCGTCCAAACAAGAGCACTCTTATGGAAAAAAGGGGGAGGGCTGAACCACCCATCTAGCAGGAATTGAGATGGATGCGGGGCGGACACCCAACAACCATTTTCATTACAAGGAGTATGTGCAGCATTGCCCACACTAGGATGGACACCTACCCAATTTTCATATTATTAAAGTACCAGTAGGCAGAAATATTGATATCTGCCCCCAACTTCATATTCTAAAAAATTAATTTTTTAATTAAAAAACATTAATAAAAAACATTTGAGGTGTAGTAGAAAAAATAGGAAATTAACTTTATATATCCAAGTAAAATTATACTCCCAGACATTAGCTAGTGATTTGAATATAAATGTCACTATATAACTCCTAAGTCCAAACTTAAAAGAAAAAAGATATGGCCAAATGGTTTGAGGAAGATTGGACACTCTCGCCCTCTGCTGGACAAAATTATAATTTATGATTTTAGCATCACTAAACCATCAATTAAACTAATGTAACCGCCAGAATTAAATTGAAAAACAGGATTGATCTGGGAACTCAGATGAAGTTCACAACTATACAGTTTCAGCTATTGTCAATAAATGCATTAACATCTATGTCAATATTTAACCCATAAGGTGTATAGCATTTTACGTTATGGATCCACATCATTTCCATTCTAGATAGTTGTCTAATGAGTGAGTTTCCCCTCCAATGGGGAGTATACCGATCTATCCCCAAAAAAAGGGTATTAGTGGGATCCCGATTATGATGAAGGTCATAATGTTTAGAAACAGAGTGATCTTTGTATCCATTTCTAATATTCGTTAGATGTTCTCCTAAACGAACCTGCATTGCCCTTTTGGTCCTCCCTATGTATTGAAGGCCACAGGGGCATTCCAATAAATAGACAACCCCTGTTGAACTACAGGTGACAAAAGAGTCTATTTGGTGTTCCCTATGTGTACTCGTTGACCTGAAGACTTCAGTTTTTTTATTCCTGATACGGTTAAGGGAGCAAAGTTGACACTTTTGGCATTGGTGGTAACCTTTAAGTTCTTTTTGGAAAAAAGAAACCCTCTTTGCGGGTGGATCCACCACATTGGGTGCCACCCTATCCCGTAGTGAAGGTACCCCTCTAAATATCACCTCCGGTTTAGGAGGTAAAAAGGTGTTAATAACCCTATCATTAGCCAGAAGGTGCCAGTGTTTCCGAAAGATTTTATTAATTAAAAAATGTTGGGAAGAGTAGGTGGTGACAAACGGAATTGACAACCTCTTCTCAGATTTGGGGATATCAGTCAATAACGAGGTTCTCTCTAATTTTGCTATCTCTTTTTGGGTTACTTCTAGAGAGTCCTGATCATAGCCTTTTTCAATCATTCGATTTTTCAGAATATCTGACTGTATTTGATAATCAGTATCTTCAGAACAATTCCGCCTCATACGAATAAATTGGCTTTTAGGAATTGACTGAAGCCACGATCGCTTATGACAGCTCTCAAGCGGTATGTAGGCATTGCGATCAGTCTTTTTAAAAAAAGAAATAGTTTTAAAGTGAGTCTCATCTTTGATAATCGTAAGATCTAAAAAGTTCACATTTTTCTGGCTAGCCTCATAGGTAAAATGTATTCCTCTATCATTCTGATTGATGGAAAGAAAAAATTGTTCCAATTGTGCAGCAGAGCCCTCCCATAGGAGGAGGACGTCATCAATATATCTGGCCCAGAAGGCAAGACAGGGATGGCGATCCTTATGTATGACGTCCTCCTCCCATTTGGCCATAAATAAGTTGGCCAGGCTAGGGGCATATTTAGCCCCCATGGCTACACCACGCTGCTGTTTATAGAAGTTAGAGCTAAACCAAAAATAATTGTGGTCTGCTGCATACTCCAACAGATTCATAATGAATGCCTGCTGTTGTTCAGGTATACAGGAAAACATGTTCAAATAATATTTTACCGCTGATAGACCTAAGTTGTGTGGTATAATCGTGTATAGGGATGTAACGTCCGCTGTGACTAACCATGTCTGATCATTACACGATTGTTGGGACAATAAATTCAGAACATGTTTCGTGTCTTTTAGATACGAGGGGACTTGTTGGACGAGCGGTTGGAGAAAGTGATCAATGTACTTTCCCACCCGGGACGTGATAGAGTCTATCCCACTAATAATGGGACGTCCCGGGGGGCAAGTCAAACTTTTATGGATTTTGGGCAAGCAATATAATATAGGAACTCTTGGAGCCTGTGGGATCAGAAAGAGTTGTTCTTTTTCATTCAGTATGCCTGACTGGCCACCTTTCCGGATTATATCCTCTAGTGTCCGCTTGTATTGAACAATCGGATTTCCTAAAAGGGGAACATAAGTCTCCTGGTCACTGACTATCTTAGTAAGCTCCTGTAAGTAATCTTTACGATCTAGTACTACTATGCCACCGCCTTTGTCCGCTGGGCGGATCACCAATTCTTTGTTTTTGCACAAAGTGGTTAAACCCTCTTCCAGCGTTTTGTTCATTTTGGAATTGGATATCTTAATCCTATCCAAGTCACGCAGAACAACATCCCTAAAAACCCGAAGGGAGGGGGCCATCAAACCTGAAGGGTTGAAGGTTGAGGCGTTGGATAACCCGGAATGATGATATTCCTGTTGGGTTCTAGTTCCAATATTACCTGGTATACTAGCAAAATATCTTTTTATGTTAACCTTACGGATGTATTTGTGCACATCCATATAGGTTTCAAATTTATTTAACGCTCGGGGGGGGGCAAATTTTAAACCCTTGCTCAATATTAAAATTTCGGGCTTAGTCAAAGTCTGGGTACTAAGATTGAAAATTCCCTCCTCTGTTAGGTCCTTGATTTTTTTAGACTGGACTCTCCTCCCCCCTCGTGTTCCTCTTTGTTTTCTATAGGCCTTTTTTGGCCTTGACTGGTTCTGGGAAAACCCCAATGGAAAGGTTCGGGATTTGATTCACTTGACCTGTTTGGATAATCTCTAGTTGGCCATACATAATCAAGGTCTCTTGCGTCATACTCAATGTGCCTTGGACTTTCATATCCCAAGCGTTCATTCTCTCTTAGAGGAAAGAAACGGTTAGAATAGTCACCAATACCTTGAGGATGGGGCCCTTGATCGTAATGGCGTGATGCCTGGGTTGGGGGTCTCTCTTGATAAGAGTTTCTAGGAGGACCTCTATCACCATTTCTGCCGTGGTAAGGAGATTCCCTATGACCAGAATAGTGATTTTGTTGTATTTGGGAACCATAACCACGGCCTCCATTGGGACCATAATATTGATTATCCCTTCCATAGGTTTCTCCCTTATGTGAGGAAGTCCCTGGCCTTTGCGGTGACTGATAGGATTCACGCCTACCTTTCTTCCCTTTCATATTTTTATTGAAAGATTTCTTTGGGGCTTTCTGTGCGGTATTTTTCAAGGGAAAATGTTGGATCCCCTTAGGGGCACCTTCCGGGATAGTCTCCCCTTGTGTTATGGCTTCCATTCTAGAATCCTGTTTATTTAATTCCTCTTCTGCTAACTTTTTTTGCCAAGTAAAAACACTATTGGCATGATAGTCTCCAAAGTCTCTATTGTACTTTTTTATTTTTTTGATTCTCTGTTCCTTCTCCTCTTTGTCCAATATCTTTAAAAGGTTAGTACTATAGTCTTTATATTCCTCCTGGTTAATAAAGGGAATGAGACTGTCTTTGAGGACTATAATTTCTTCGTCTAGTTTTGTCAACTTACTATGCTTCTTTTCAACCAAAAAACGTAAAAAATTCACCCCTGCATCATTAAAGTACCGGAGCCAATTTTCAAGTTCAGTTTCGCCTTTTTGGGGGCAAACCTCCCACCTTAGACTTCTTGGAACCATATTTAATTTAATATAGGTATTCAAAAAGGCCATTGAGTGTGAATCTCTGAGACAGTTAGATTCTTTAGACGTGTGAAAAGTCCTCCCAAATCATTCTCTGTGTTTTTGTAGGTCTCAAAGACCCCTTCTGAATTAAAGGTCCTTGAAGCCCTATATTCAAAAACATCCATTAGTGATGATGACAGCCACTAAATATAACTGGAAAAATAATTTACAAAATAATTTCTCCAACCCAATACACCCACTGATAGGGTATGACTGCAGCAGTAATTATGTATCAACAAGTAAGCAAAATTGGTAAAAAGGGGGTAATACTGCGC
Organism: Rana kukunoris; assembly: GCA_029574335.1. Lineage (NCBI taxonomy): Eukaryota > Metazoa > Chordata > Amphibia > Anura > Ranidae > Rana > Rana kukunoris. The sequence continues at coordinate 78,965 of JAJQKJ010000463.1, read as the reverse complement.
TGTCTAGGCAAGATACAAAAAAAGAAAATAAATTGCAAGCGGCTTAAAATGGTGAGATACTCACAACAAAAACAGTAATATTACAAAAACAAGCTGCGCAATATGAGAAGCTCTAAAATGATAAAGAGCAATACCAAACAGTGAAAACATATAGTCCATCAAGCAATTAATACAAGTGGAAAAAACATCTGATGGTATAAATCGGCAGTGAAATTTCGTATGTTCAAGCAGATGGTGACATCACAAACAGGAACCTCAGAAAAGTGATGCGGATAGAAAAACACCTTCACCGATAGAAAACACTGTCCCTTACCAGAGGGGAAGATCCCAACTAGAGACCTTCTGATCGCAGATGGCTTTCTCCCCAGCCTAGGGGTTCAATAGCACGAAATCCAATGGTCAACAGCTCCTCCCGTAATGAGCAAGTGATCAGTGTTGATTGATGACAAATTATAAGAAAAAAGGGTATATAGTGTAAAACCATTTACCATTTATTAAAATTAAATTAAAATTGCACTTACAAAAATGTAGGTAAAATATGCATGTAAATGTAGCCGGCCGGCTAGCACAACTCGAATATCTCCTGGACACGATTTGCGGTTATAAACGTCAGCACGCCGTCTCCCTACGCCGTTTCGTCTAAACAGACTTCGTCCTGGGGCACGAGCGGCATGCTGACTCACCGCAATATATACCTCATGTGCACAAATGGTACCGCCCCCATCTGAGCTCCCAGAATCCCCGAAGCTACAAACGCCATCTTGGATGAGGGAAATATTTGTTTTATGACAGTAGTCTGTCTACTGGTTCATAAAATAATTTAACTAAAAAGTTCTCTGCAGTATGTTAGGTAAAATGAAAAAGGGAAAAAGGTGAGAAAAGAGGAGAAAAGTAACCAGGGCTGTCCTGAAAGACTACTGGAAAGGACGTTACCGGTAAGCGTAACTCCTATTTTCCCTTCTCGCCACAATTGAGAGGATAAGCGAGCACTTACCAACTAGGGTGGGACTACGGCTTGCAGAACCTTTCGCCCAAAGGCCTGTTCATCTGCCCACACCAGGTCCACTCTAATGTTTTACGAAAGTGGCGTAGCTGGACTATGTTGCTGCTTTGCATATCTGTTCAGGCGTAGCTCCAGCCTTTTCTGCCTGAGAAGCTGCCAAAGCTCGGGTAGAGTGTGCCTTTATCCCTGTTAGGGATCTCTTTACCAGCTAAAGTATATGCCTGCCCAATGGTTACTCTGGTTACTGTGCGCCGAGACGCTTTGTATAATTTTCTGGACCCAGAAAATAAAATAAATACTGAGTCTGACTTTCTAAATGCTTTTGTCAGCTCTAAATAGTGCAGGATGCATCTCCTGACATCTAACGTACTGAACCGCAACTCCTTTTCACCTGAGGGATTGGGGCAAAAAAGGTAAAACTACCTCCCGACTTCTGTGAAACTTCAAAGTCACCTTGGGTAAAAAAGCTGGATCGGTCTCAAAAACGTCCCGATCTGGAAAAATATCTTGTCGATCTTGTCTAAAGGACAAGGCCTCCAACTCGCTGACCCTCCTAGCAGTGGTCACTGCAACCAAAAAAAAACATTTTTTTAAGGTCAGCTCCCTTAATAGACATTTGTCTAAGGGCTCAAAAGGAGAACCCGTTAAGGTTTGTAACACTAAAGATAGGTCACAACTGGGGAAGGGGGGGCCCTGAGATGGTCTCTGCCTGGATAGTGCCCTGAAGAACCTGACTACCCAGGGGTTGGTGGCCAGGGGTCTTTTTCCAAATATACACGGAGAGCTGAGACCTGACTTTTGAGGGTACTAACGGAAAAGTCCCCTATCTGCTCCACACTGTAGAAATTCCAACATGGATGTGGGGCTCTGTGCTGAACAGGAGAATTCTACGCACCACACGTTAAAGCGAAGCCAAACCTTCCTATAGATTGTACGGGTTTCCTTTTTCCTGCTATTAAGAAGGATGGCAATTAATCCTTCTGAAAACCCTTTAGATCTCAGTATGGCCTCCTCAGTAGCCATGCTGCTAGGTTCCACCTGTGTACCTGTGAGCAGAGGACTGGGCCCTGCGAGAGGAGATCCTCTCATAGCGGAAGGAAAAAGGGAGGTTCTGCAGCCAGCTGTTTGAGGACCGAGAACCAAGCCCTCCTGGACCAATGTGGTGCTACAAGGATCAAGGAGGTGTTTTCTAGCTGAAACTTCCTCAGAACCGCGGGCAACAGCACCGGCGGCGGGAATGCGTAACACAATCCGAACTGCCAGTTTTGGGTCAGTGCGTCTACCCCCTGTGCTCCCCCTCCCCTGCTCCGAGAGAAAAAACAGGGGGTTTTCGCGTTTTCTTTGGACGCGAAGAGGTCCACCTCCGGTGATCCCCATCTCTTGGCTAAGAGATAGAAGACCTCCCGATTGAGGGCCCATTCGCCCTCTCTGTTGACTCCGACTGAGGAAATCTGCCATCCCATTTTCTTCTCCTCTAAGGAAAACTGCTGACAGTGACAGGGTGTTGGATCTCGGCCCAGCTCAGAATGTCTGCTGTAAGGGCTGACAGGGCTTCGCTTCTCGTGCCGCCCTGCTTGTTTAAATAAGCCACGGCCAAGGCATTGTCCGACCTCACCTGGACGTGGTGCCCCTGGAGTTCCTCGTGAAAAGACCTGAGAGCTAGACCAACCGCCCTCAGTTCCTTCCAGTTGGAAGACCTTTTTAGCTCTTCGTCCTTCCAGATGCCCTGTGCTGGAAGAGACCCCAGGTGTGCCCCCCAGCCCTTGTCGCTTGCGTCTGTGGTTACCACCCGAGACACCGGGATAAGCCACAGACATCCTTGTGACAGATTCAAAGTCTTCCTCCCCCACCAGAGGGATCTCTTTACCTGGTCCGGGACTTGGACCAAGGTGTCTAGGAGCTCTAGACTGTGATCCCAGACCCTTAGAAGGAAGGCCTGTAGGGGCCAAAAGTAGGGGCCTGCCCACTGGACCGTTGGGAGGGAGACGTCAACAACCCTAGAGTTGATATCAGGCATCTGATCGACACCTGGTGACTGCCCTGGAGGGTGGCCACAGGTCTAACTTCAGAGCTTTCTCCACCGGAAGAAAAACCTTTAGGAGAGTAGAGTCCAACAGGTACCCCAAATAAGTGATGCGTTGTGACGGGATCAGGCTGGAATTCTCTAAATTTAGAAGCCACCCCAGTTCCGATCCTTTGTGTCAAAAGCAGGTCATCCAGGTAGGCTATAATGCATACTCCCTGAAGTCGCAGAAACGCTACAGGTTCTGCCAGGACTTTGGTAAATATACAGGGCATAGCCCGAATGGCAGAGCCTGGAACTGAAGGTGTATCACGATCCCTCGCAGGATAGTAGGGAAGGAGGAAAATATAGTTTCCTTAGCCGTTCCCGCCTCAATATGCTCCTGAATCTTGGAGAGTCAATGCTCTAGGTTACAGGCCACAACCGTAACCGCCAGTTCAGGTTTTCTAACGTAACTTAGAAATTTGCGAACGGAGCATGCGCAGTTCGATCGCCACGGGAACGCGCCAATTTTAAATGCTTCACGCCCCCTACTCGCGCAGATGGATTGCGACGGGAGAAATACACTACGCCGCCGTCGTTTACTGGACAAAATCTACCTGAATTCCACGTAGAGCCAGGTAAAATACGGCAGCGTAGTGTATTTCTGATACTCTACGAGAATCTAATTCTCTGTGAATCTGGGCCCTAGTCCTTGCAACATTTGCCCACTCGTCTGCAGAACTGCTCACGTTCAGTTGAATTAGATGGTGACCGTGTGTGGGCTGCAGACTAAGTCATTCTACAAATTTTCAGTGGGGTTGAAGTCTGGGCTCTGACTAGACCATGCAAGGGCCTTCACCTTTCTCTCCTTCAACCACTGTGTGGTCATTTTTGCTGTGTGCTTTGGGTTGTGTAAACCACCTTCCCACTGACAACTGTATGGCAAAGGGCAGCAGATTTTCCTTAAAGGGGTTGTAAAGGATTTTTTTCCCCTAAATAGCTTCCTTTACCTTAGTGCAGTCCTCCTTCACTTACCTCATTCTTCCACTTTGCTTTTAAAAGTCCTTATTTCTTCTGAGAAATCCTCACTTCCTGTTGTTCTGTCTAACTCAACACCATGATGCAAGGCTTTCTTCCTAGTGTGGAGAAAGCCTCTTGAGGGGGGGGGGCAGCAGGAGTGTCAGGACGCCCACTAACACCTTTCTCTATCTGAAAAGTAGAGAGTGTCCTGACTTGCCTGCTCAACCCCTCCCCCTCAAGAGGCTTTCTCCATACCAGGGAGAAAGCCTCACATTACGGTGTTGAATTACAGACAGAAGATCAGGAAGTGAGCATTTCTCAGAAGAAATAAGGACATTTAAAAGCAAAATCGGAGGATGAGGTAAGTGAAGGAGGACTGCACTAAGGAAGCTATTTAGGGAAACTTTTTTTTCTTTACAACCCCTTTAATTTGATGGTACTTTGCCCCAATAATATCTCCCTGATGTTTGATGACGCAATGATACTATGCATGATCTATGTGGTAACCTTATCAATATTGTTATTTAATTGTACATCTATATACCATTTATGTACCTGTCCCTTGGTCCAGGTTGTCCACCCGTGACCCTCCTGCCGCTTGCGGGTATTCCCGGGGTCCACCAATTGGGGGAATCCTGGGTGGTGCTGTGGATCCGCCTCCACACCTCACGGCGGGTGTTTTTTTTTTTCCAAAACCTCGGTTGCCACCTTTGCTCCACGGCGGCCTTCTGTGCTTGGCCGCTAGGAGGAGCTCCCAACCCGCCGTCTGCGTCCCGTGATCCTCTCAGACGTCTTCTGCGTTACCGCGCATGTGCGGGTTGTGTGCACGGAACGCGATAACGTCCCGTCGTTCCCACAGCGGTTGCTGGGGACCTGGTGTTCCTCCGGAACGCCGGGGAGACCGCATCATGGCGTCCCTTCAGGTGACTGCCTGGGTCCCCACGCGTGTGTCCCTGTGTGTGTGGGTGGGATGGTGGGGTAGAGTTGCTACTCAGCCAGGCTAAAGTGTTGACCCACCCTCCCATATAAATAGCGCAGCCTGAAGGAGCTCCCAACATAGAGCCCTAATGGCGGATTTCACAGAGACATAACTTAACACGTTATCTGACAAGTAATGGCCGTATCAGTCATACGGTTTCTTGTATCGACACTAGTATGCTCTCTTGCATTTCAAGGGATTTCTATTATTTTTTTATCTTTATATCTTTTTGTAGATCCCTAAGAGAATAAACACAGTCTATATATTTCTATCATTTAGCCAGTCCAGTCAACAAATATCTCTTCCCCCCCTCGTCTATCCCCAGTCCTCTTACTGTTTCTCTGTCACACCATCATTTACCACACCACTTGTTTCATTTCACATGTTGTCCACTTTTCAACCCATTTTAGCATACCCTGGGCATCTTATTGTCCACTCTACATTCATGTCAATCACATCTCACATCCTACATTTTTCACATGTTTTTCTCACATTTTGAACATTACTAAATAAAGATTGTATGGTTATTTATTTATTTTCATTTCTTTCATCTATTTACTGCTTACATCATTCTGCATCTACCCTCTCCCCCCCCCCTTTTTTTCTCATTCATTCTTACTCGACATATCCCTCACTCTTCTTTCTTCTTTTTATATCTTTTATATCTTTCACCTCATTGGCACTTTGTCACATCCCTGCTCACAAGCCCACAATACCTCTTCACATTCGCTCCTTTACTCTTTCCACATACTTTTTTTGTTTTCAGGTTTGTCTGTTGACGGTCTGCTTCACACCACTTGGCTTGTAACCTTGGTACACCTATCTGTTCTAGGGAGGGGTGTTCCAGCTTGATGGTGTTTCTCCACTTCGCCTGGCCTTGGTCCTCTCCATCCCATCCCCGTCTGTCCCCCCCCCCGGTCCAGAGTGGGGTTTCCCTTTCTGCGATTTCCCATAGGTTTCCCACCCAATACGTTGGCCCATCTTCTTCATCCTGGCCATTTCCTCCCTTTTGGGTGTGCGTTTGGAGTGTATCTGCCTTTCGGCGGGGGATGTTTCTGGTTGAACGCCGCTCCCAAGTTGTGACACACACCTTGGTAACTATACATGTACACATTTATATGTTTTACTCGTTGTCTGTAAATTTGATTTCTTTTTTTTTTATCATCAGAAAGCTAGTCCTCACGGACCACCATCAAACGTTAACAACAACAAGAGACAAAAGTCCTCATACATACATGAGAGATATACAAGGATAAACCAGTAGAAACATAGTACAGCATGTTTGGCAATAAATTTGCATTTAACCTCAGTAAGGATGCGTCTCTTAGGGTAGGCGTATCCCTGACAACGGTGTCCGGTCGGCCTAGCCCCCAAATCCATTTTCCGTTTTTGTTGTGGAAGTGAAATAATAGTTAGAGAGTAGTAAAGAAAGGAGCATAAGAAAGCAAGGTGGGAGTGGGGGGGATTGCACGAGCATGCTCAGCAAAAGGCGCCCCTAGGGGCGTAGATCCTAACCATTACTTTCCTGGACGGTTGATTCTTCAAGAAAAGTAGATGGTATACCTATGGATGACCTGGCGGTGGGTGGTTGGTCTCCCTGAGTCGCTGGCCTTCGTAAATTTGATTTCATATATACAGTTGTGTTTTGTTTGTATACTTCAACAGGCTTCATTTATTTATATATATATATATAACCTATCCCTGCAAACTCATTTCCCCTGAGGATGTCCCACATCAACTCAAGGGTCGAAACGCGTTGGGATCTTGCGTATAAGTTTATCCATTATATTAACCCTTTGTGACTGTATACAAATGTTTTTACATGACTTATGTATGTTTTGACTTTTTTACTGAAGGATCTCTTTTACTCTAACTTATTTTCTTTTGAATAAACCTTACTACAATTAATTTTTTCCACTCCTTTACCGCAATACTTTTGTTTGTGCAACTCAAAGCCCCTCGGGTACCAATAATATTTCCTTCTATCCTGACAAGTGCTCCAGTGCCTGATGCTGAGAAACACCCGCACAATAGGATATTACCATCTCCATGCTTTACTGTAGGAACAGTGTTATTTGGATGCCGAGCTGTATTGGATTACTCCTAGACATATTGTTTGTTGAGGACCAATAATTAAATTTTAGTCTCACCGGACCATAACACTTGTTCCAAAGATGCCTCAATCTGTGTTTTGGCAAAGCTCAGTCGCGACTACATGTGGACTCTCTCTCTCTCTCGGAGTGGCCTTTTTCTTGCAACCCTCTCATACAAGACACATTTGCGATATTGTGGTCACATGCACACAATGACCACTCTGGCAAATTCCTGCAACGGCTTCAGAATTGCTAAAATATTTGTCCATACATGCACAACTTTTGTGAGATACTGTATGTACATATTGCATTTTCTTTATATATTAGGATTCTGATTGAAATCTATTTTATGATATTTAGCTATGCATCATTCCATCCTGAAGGTGGTGTATTATGTGAAATGTGTCAAAGTGGGAGGACACAGCACTAGTGTCATCAGTCCTTTATTAATACTTGAGTACCACTTTCTAAAGGAACTGAGCTACTGAAGTCATTGGAACCAAGCGTTAATACACACCTGTGAATTGGCAAAAAAGTATATGGATATTTTAAGATCTATGTTGGATCAAAATACTTTAATTTAGTTTAGTAAATATTGGTTTTGGTGGTTGGACCAGGCAAATATTACTGCAATTTTGTATAGGCAATGGGGTAAAGCTTGTGGTGTGCATGTATACAGTTTTTTAGCATAAGAACTTCTAATGTCATCTTGATACTATAGCTAGCTCCTAGTCACAGAATGATTTGCTTCCAATGGAATTTAACTAGACAAAAGTACGGTAATACTTATTTACTTTATTTCAGTTTATTGAACAAAAAAAAAAATCAAATCTAAAATGTTTCACTGTGAAGGCAAGATTAGACAAAACATAAGTGTTGACATTTTCAAACACACATAGGTCTCATATGTACTGTATTTGGGCTGCTTTCGTATTGCTCTGTAGCAAAAAGGTGTTAAAACAAATGTGCGTTTTTTCCATGTTTTCGACACATTTTCTGGGTACCCTACTCCAAGCATGCACCTGTAAAACATGGATATGGGACTATAAAAAAAGAAAAACACAACAGCGATGCATATTTGATGCGTGTTTGCCACACTTTTTTTTTTTAATTTCAATTGGTAGCTGAGATTTTGGTGCAGTTTTGATGCACAGAGGTGTGAAGAGTTCCATAGGATTTAAACAGATTTAGCTGTTGCTGTGTTTTTAGCAAGGAAATAATGCTGTAAAATCTTAGTGTGAAAGCAGCCCAAGTGTCTGCCTGACAAAAACTATCAATTTCTCTTAACATTTAATAATTTCCACTACTTCCTGCTGCTAGACAAAGTTGGAACATGCATAAAAGAAAATGGGTTTCTAGGAAGAAAACACTCTTTAAGTCTGACACTTAATACACAGCCCTACTATCCGAAGCAGTACTTCCAAAAAACAAGTTTGGCTTTAGCTAAAATGGTCAAGAGTCAGAACCACCATACGTTTTTATTTGTGTCCCCAATAAGGAAATCCCTCCACACTTGAAATGATGCAATATGAGATCTCCTAAATTGGTACACAGACGCTCTTGCCTACTCTATATACAAAACACAAAAATAAACCTTGAGTTCCACTTTTAAATTTACAGTTCATGTCCTATAAAAACAAAAAAACAAATGTGTTACAACCATACTGCATGTCACATATTAATGAAAACAATTATAATTTGTCTTGGGGGTTTATATAGCGATATCTATTAGAACTGCCTATTGATCCCATAACAGTGTTTTTAATACAAAAAAGTTGAACTAGGATGACATCATGCGTGGGGCAATGCTCATCGACATAAGCTCCTGAAATAGAAGTTTGCAGGCATAAGGCATTCGCACCAAGGATATCTAAAAGGAAAAAACAAACAAAACAGATTTAATATAGAGTCATACTGAATTAGGCATAGGAATGTACACCAATAATGTGATATGAATACATTTATATATTCCTGCATATCTGGGGGTGCAAAATTAGAGTTCCAAATAAAATTACATGACTTTTGTGGAACTCTGTACTATGTCAATCTTTTAATACTGTACATTGAAGGTAAGAGGGTGTGGCATGTGCTTTTTTGTTTTGTCCTTTTTTGTCTAGATCCAAACTTCCAAACTATTTTCTAAATTTGCAGCTTTTTTTATTTAAATCTGCACAACTTCTTCTGACCTGGATGTTTTTATGAAGTCTGCAGTTGCACAGTAACACTGCTGACACCCCCCCCCCCACACAGATTGGGCAGGATTCCCCAACCACACCTCTGCATTATGCTGTCTATAATTGGTTGGTTTTGCCATTGCACACATTATTAAAGCAAAATCAGACAAATAGCACTGTACATCAAACATTCAGCAGGGTTAATGTCAAAATGCTATACAGCTAAAGACAACACAAAGTGGAGTGATGTTCTTCATACCTCCTCAGCACTCCAAGTTAATCTGTTAAAGTTCAAAGATATCCTTATGACGTTCACATAGTGAGAGGCATAATTTAATTTAACCACTTCAATACTGGGCTTTTATACCCACCTCAATACCGGGCCAATTCTGGCACTTCTCTCCTACATGTAAAAATCATTATTTTGCTAGAATTTTTTTTTTTTTTGCAGACACCCTAGGGAATAAAACGACGGTCATTGCAATGTTTTAGCTTGTACGGTATTTGCGCAATATTTTTTCAAAGTCTTTTTTTTTTTTAATGGTTTCATGAATTAAAAAAAAAAAAAAAACAGTTAAGTTAGCCCATTTTTTTTGGAAAGTATGAAAGATTATGTTACACAGAGTAAATAGATACCTAACATGTCACGCTTTAAAATTGCGCACACTCATGGAATGGCGCCAAACTTCGGTACTTAATCTCCATTGGCGACGCTTTGAAATTTTTTACAGGTTACCAGTTTAGATTTACAGACGAGGTCTAGTGCAAGAATTGTTGCTGGCACTCCAACGCACGCGGCGATACCTCACATATGTGGTTTGAACGGCGTTTACATATGTGGGCGGGACTTGCGTGTGTGTTTGCTTCTGTGTGCGAGCTACTGGGGACAGGGGCGTTTAATTATTTTATTTACACTTTTTTTAACCCCTTTTTTCCTATTACAAGGAATGTAAACATCCTGTGTAATAGGAAATGTGTATGGGCCAGTATTGAAGTGGTTAAACATTAAGACCCCTTTCACACTGGGGGTATTTTGCAAATACCTTGCGCAAATACCGTGCAAGCTAAAACGTTGCAATGACCGTCGTTTTATTCCCTAGGGCAGGGATATGCAATTAGCGGACCTCCAGCTGTTGCAGAACTACAAGTCCCATGAGGCATAGCACGACTCTGCCCTTGGGTGTCATGCTTGTGGATGTCAGAGGCATGATGGGAATTGTAGTTTTGCAACAGCTGGAGGTCCGCTAATTGCATATCCCTGCCCTAGGGTGTCTGCTAAAAAACATATATAATGTTTGGGGGTTCTACGTAATTTTCTAGCAAAATAATGATGATTTTTACATGTAGGAGAGAAGTGCCAGAATTGGCCCAAGCGCCCTAAAACAGCTGCTACATTCATTCATCCCCTCGGCTTTCACACAGGAGCGGTGTGCTGGCAGGGCGTCAGAATAAGTCCTGCCAGCAGCTTCTTTGGAGCGCATTAGGAGTGATGCACTCCTGCCCACTGAAATCAATGGGCAGCGCCGCCATTGTAGTGGCGCTTTGCGGTTGGTTTTAACCCCTTTTCGGACTGTAGTGGGGGTAAAACCGCCCGCTAGCGGCCAAAAAGCTGCGCTAAAAATACTGGGGTTTTACCGCAGAGGCTGGGGGCAGCTCGGTGTGAAAGGGCTCTAAGATTAGGGACTCAGAGAAGTCCCCCCAAACATTTACTGGAGGTGCATCCTCCTAGTGCACAGAAGAGAAGTTTCTCCTAAATGGACTTTTAAGGCACTATTGGTATTAATATATAGATATTCAACATTTTAAGATTTTTTTTTTGTGTATTAAAGTGGAGGTCCACACAAAAATGGAACCTCTACTTTTCGGAGACCCCCCCCCCCAGTGTCACATTTCAGGGGGAAGGGGGTGCAGGTATTTGCACCCACATCTGGGCATAGACTCTCGCGGTGGTCACACCCTTTCCCGTTGTCTTCTGGGAAACACACAGGACCAAGAAGACAGCAGGGATTAGTTAAAACGAGCAGCGTGACTTGCGCATGCGCAGTAGGGAACGTGGGAAGTGAAGCTGCAATGCTTCACTTCCCGATTCCTTCACCAAGGATGGCGGCGGGGGGCAGCCGAGCAATTGACCGGCTTCCGACATTGTGGGCACCCTGGACAGGTGAGTGTCAATATTTGTAGCTGCTGGCCTTTAATAAAACATTTTTTAGGCGGACCTCCGCTTTAATATTTAATCATTAAAATATATACGAAACTGAAATACTGACTAGTCTGAACCAAGTCAGCAAATATCACCGTGCTGAGGGGTATATGAAGAAGCCTCCTTACACCCTACGTGTTTCGGGGTACATTTCACTCCTCCTTCAGGGGTGCATAGAAAGGAGAAATTCACCTAGAGCATCATAATAAAAAAATCTCTCTCTACCTCTCTCCGTCAGTCTGTCTCTCTCTCTACCTCTCTCCGTCAGTCTGTCTCTCTCTCTACCTCTCTCCGTCAGTCTGTCTCTCTCTCTACCTCTCTCCGTCAGTCTGTCTCTCTCTCTACCTCTCTCCGTCAGTCAGTCTCTCTCTCTACTCTCTCGTCCAGTCTCTCTCTCTACCTCTCTCCGTCAGTCAGTCTCTCTCTCTACCTCTCTCCGTCAGTCAGTCTCTCTCTCTACCTCTCTCCGTCAGTCAGTCTCTCTCTCTACCCTCTCTCCGTCAGTCAGTCTCTCTCTCTACCTCTCTCCGTCAGTCAGTCTCTCTCTCTACCTCTCTCCGTCAGTCAGTCTCTCTCTCTACCTCTCTCCGTCAGTCAGTCTCTCTCTCTACCTCTCTCCGTCAGTCAGTCTCTCTCTCTACCTCTCTCCGTCAGTCAGTCTCTCTCTCTACCTCTCTCCGTCAGTCAGTCTCTCTCTCTACCTCTCTCCGTCAGTCAGTCTCTCTCTCTACCTCTCTCCGTCAGTCAGTCTCTCTCTCTACCTCTCTCCGTCAGTCAGTCTCTCTCTCTACCTCTCTCCGTCAGTCAGTCTCTCCCTCTCTCTCTACCTCTCTCCGTCAGTCAGTCTCTCCCTCTCTCTCTAGTCTCTCCCTCTCTCCGTCAGTCAGTCTCTCTCTACCTCTCTCCGTCAGTCAGTCTCTCTCTACCTCTCTCCGTCAGTCAGTCTCTCTCTACCTCTCTCCGTCAGTCAGTCTCTCTCTACCTCTCTCCGTCAGTCAGTCTCTCTCTACCTCTCTCCGTCAGTCAGTCTCTCTCTACCTCTCTCCGTCAGTCAGTCTCTCTCTACCTCTCTCCGTCAGTCAGTCTCTCTCTACCTCTCTCCGTCAGTCAGTCTCTCCCTCTCTCCGTCAGTCAGTCTCTCCCTCTCTCCGTCAGTCAGTCTCTCCCTCTCTCCGTCAGTCAGTCTCTCCCTCTCTCCGTCAGTCAGTCTCTCCCTCTCTCCGTCAGTCAGTCTCTCCCTCTCTCCGTCAGTCAGTCTCTCCCTCTCTCCGTCAGTCAGTCTCTCCCTCTCTCCGTCAGTCAGTCTCTCCCTCTCTCCGTCAGTCAGTCTCTCCCTCTCTCCGTCAGTCAGTCTCTCCCTCTCTCCGTCAGTCAGTCTCTCCCTCTCTCCGTCAGTCAGTCTCTCCCTCTCTCCGTCAGTCAGTCTCTCCCTCTCTCCGTCAGTCAGTCTCTCCCTCTCTCCGTCAGTCAGTCTCTCCCTCTCTCCGTCAGTCAGTCTCTCCCTCTCTCGTCTCAGTCCCTCTCTCCGTCAGTCAGTCTCTCCCTCTCTCCGTCAGTCAGTCTCTCCCTCTCTCCGTCAGTCAGTCTCTCCCTCTCTCTCCGTCAGTCAGTCTCTCCCTCTCTCCGTCAGTCAGTCTCTCCCTCTCTCCGTCAGTCAGTCTCTCCCTCTCTCCGTCAGTCAGTCTCTCCCTCTCTCCGTCAGTCAGTCTCTCCCTCTCTCCGTCAGTCAGTCTCTCCCTCTCTCCGTCAGTCAGTCTCTCCCTCTCTCCGTCAGTCAGTCTCTCCCTCTCTCCGTCAGTCAGTCTCTCCCTCTCTCTCTCCCTCTCTCCGTCAGTCAGTCTCTCCCTCTCTCCGTCAGTCAGTCTCTCCCTCTCTCCGTCAGTCAGTCTCTCCCTCTCTCCGTCAGTCAGTCTCTCCCTCTCTCCGTCAGTCTCTCCCTCTCTCCGTCAGTCTCTCCCTCTCTCCGTCAGTCAGTCTCTCCCTCTCTCCGTCAGTCAGTCTCTCCCTCTCTCCGTCAGTCAGTCTCTCCCTCTCTCCGTCAGTCAGTCTCTCCCTCTCTCCGTCAGTCAGTCTCTCCCTCTCTCCGTCAGTCAGTCTCTCCCTCTCTCCGTCAGTCAGTCTCTCCCTCTCTCCGTCAGTCAGTCTCTCCCTCTCTCCGTCAGTCAGTCTCTCCCTCTCTCCGTCAGTCAGTCTCTCCCTCTCTCCGTCAGTCAGTCTCTCCCTCTCTCCGTCAGTCAGTCTCTCCCTCTCTCCGTCAGTCAGTCTCTCCCTCTCTCCGTCAGTCAGTCTCTCCCTCTCTCCGTCAGTCAGTCTCTCCCTCTCTCTCTCCCTCTCTCCGTCAGTCAGTCTCTCCCTCTCTCCGTCAGTCAGTCTCTCCCTCTCTCCGTCAGTCAGTCTCTCCCTCTCTCCGTCAGTCAGTCTCTCCCTCTCTCCGTCAGTCAGTCTCTCCCTCTCTCCGTCAGTCAGTCTCTCCCTCTCTCCGTCAGTCAGTCTCTCCCTCTCTCCGTCAGTCAGTCTCTCCCTCTCTCCGTCAGTCAGTCTCTCCCTCTCTCCGTCAGTCAGTCTCTCCCTCTCTCCGTCAGTCAGTCTCTCCCTCTCCTCAGTCAGTCTCAGTCCTCCCTCTCTCCGTCAGTCAGTCTCTCCCTCTCTCGTCAGTCAGTCTCTCCCCTCTCTCTCAGTCAGTCTCTCCCTCTCTCCCAGTCAGTCTCTCCCTCTCTCCGTCAGTCTCTCCCTCTCTCCGTCAGTCAGTCTCTCCCTCTCTCCGTCAGTCTCTCCCTCTCTCCGTCAGTCTCTCCCTCTCTCCGTCAGTCTCTCCCTCTCTCCGTCAGTCTCTCCCTCTCTCCGTCAGTCTCTCCCTCTCTCCGTCAGTCTCTCCCTCTCTCCGTCAGTCTCTCCCTCTCTCGTCAGTCTCTCCCTCTCTCCGTCAGTCTCTCCCTCTCTCCGTCAGTCTCTCCCTCTCTCCGTCAGTCTCTCCCTCTCTCCGTCAGTCTCTCCCTCTCTCCGTCAGTCTCTCCCTCTCTCCGTCAGTCTCTCTCTCTCTCTCCGTCAGTCTCTCCCTCTCTCCGTCAGTCTCTCCCTCTCTCCGTCAGTCTCTCTCTCTCTCCGTCAGTCTCTCTCTCTCTCCGTCAGTCTCTCTCTCTCTCCGTCAGTCTCTCTCTCTCTCCGTCAGTCTCTCTCTCTCTCCGTCAGTCTCTCTCTCTCTCCGTCAGTCTATCTCTCTCTCCGTCAGTCTATCTCTCTCTCCGTCAGTCTATCTCTCTCTCCGTCAGTCTATCTCTCTCTCCGTCAGTCTATCTCTCTCTCCGTCAGTCTATCTCTCTCTCCGTCAGTCTATCTCTCTCTCCGTCAGTCTATCTCTCTCAATATATAGATATAATGGAAAATTATAATCATAGTACGTGACATACAGAACATTTCAATAACATTTCAATGAGCCACTTACATTGATAGCAATGTGATTTTCGGTATTTCATGATGCAACATTAAAATGTATAGGCTGGTAACACAAAAAGCTGAAGGAGTGAGATCGCCATTGTAAGGCCATCGATCTAAAATCAATCACACGGAACATGAAAAGGTGGCTAAAGTCCCTGAGGAGAGTTGTTTCCTCACTGCAGAGCAGCGATAAAACCAGAAAGATATACTGGTGCCACAAACAGAAGAGCCCTAAAAGATATATATAATACAAATAGAAATATTGTACTGGATTTTTCTCCATGATAAAAATATGCAGGTAGCATAGCTACTTAGATAAACAAGTGGAAATATACCTGGACATGGTGGATACTTAAAAAAAGAGCCATTGAATGTTGATAGACACTTAGCGCAAATACGAGTGATAATGCGTAGTCTGTCAATTAATAATTTCAGACATAAGATTCAAAAACGGTCATCACATATATATGGTTTTGACACTAAAGTACATTGATAAAAATGTGTAATATTTGTATTTTTTTTAATTGTATTTATATATAAATGGTATAGATATAAATAAGATTTTTATAACAGCTTACCTGTAAAAATCCTTTTCTTGGAGTACACCACAGGACACAGAGCCAGTCATTACATAATGGGTTAAGGATCACCAGCGATAATTGGACACTGGCACAACCAACTGAAGACAGTATGAGGGAAGTACCTCAGTTTTGTAGCAAAGCAGTAAGGTTCCCATAGGAAGGGGGGAACCTCTGTGTCCCGTGGTGTACTCCAAGAAAAGGATTTTACAGGTAAGCTGTTTCAAAAATCCTATTTTCTTTATCGTAACACCTGGTAATGCAAAGCCAGTCATTACATAATGGGACTTCCCAGAGCAATGCTCAATGAAGAATGGGAGACACAGATCAAGCAGGCCGCTTACGGACAAGAAACCCTATACTGCTGCCTTCAGCACGCTATGCCCACATCTACTTGATAGAATTTGGAAAATGTATGGACTGAAGACCAAGTTGCAGCTTTTTTTTTAACCAGAAGATGCAAGTTTATTGAGATGTAAAAGTAGTATACAAGTATAAACAACATTGGATTTACATTGACTAGGAATAAACAATAGTTTTGCATTGGTACATGGTAGTTCTTAAGTCATCCGTCCGGTTTGCACCGGGTCTCACATACATGACCCCGTAGTCATTGAACATAAGGCATAAAACAAGAAATGGAATCAACGAAATTTCTCTTCCCTACACATAGCCTACACCGCCCGGAACCCCTCTTTGTAATAACTCAATCTGTACAGGATTCCAGTCTTCTAGCCATCTATCCCATATACTAGAAAATTTGAGGTCGTCCCCTATGGACATAAATCATCCTATATGAACTATATACAGCTGTGTCAGTCTGTCTGAGATCTGAGAGTTTGGGGGACGCTGTCTTAACTCCCTCTAGGATCTCTCCCCAGTCGGTGTCTTCTATATGGCCTAAGTCCTGTTCCCAAGCTATCTTGGCCATCTGAGTCACCCTACCAGCCCTACGCTGTCGGACAATATAGTAAAGGTTAGATGTGCGTTTGGCTGAGTCTGCTCCAAAAATGACATCTAGTACTTGTGGGCCCGTAAGGTCAACTGTAACCATGTCCATCTGTGATCTAAGCGCATATCTAAGCTGTAAGTACCTGAATAGGAATTGTGGTGGGAGAGAGAACTCCATTCTGAGACTCGCGAAGGTCTTAGGACCCGAGTCGGTTAGCACCTGAGACAAAAATAAAATCCCATATGTCGCCCAGAGCCCTGGGTCCGGAACCGTGCCCAGCTCCGGCAGACTCCCATTGATCCACAGTGGAGTGTGGGAATGCAGATGAGTCCTATCCTGTCCCAAATTTTCTGATGGTGTTGTAGCATGTCTGCACTAAAGTGTGAGGTCCTACACCAAGTTGCAGCTTTACAGATGCAAGTCATCAAAACCTGGTGATGCACTGCCCATGAAGCACTTATCGGCCTGGTAGAGTGCGCCTTAACAGAAAAAGGAGAAATCCTGCTCTTTACACCATAAGCTTGAATGATTACTGGTCGAATCCACCTAGAAATGGTGGATTTTGATGCTGCTTGTCACTTCCTGGGACCATCTGGCAAAATAAACAAAAAACATCTGTTTTACGTATCTGGAGCGGTTGCCTGCAGATACACCTTTACTGCTCTCACTACATCTAGAGTGCAATCATTTTCCCTATGCTGTCCGAAAAAAAGGAAGGCAGAATATCTTGGATTCAAATGAAATGCCGACACCACCTTTGGTAAAAGGGTAGGATGGGGTCGTTGAACAATCTTGCCCTTGTGACAAATTAACCACTTAAGACCCGGACCAATACGCTGGTAAATGACCCAAGGTGTTTTTGCGATTCGGCACTGCGTCGCTTTAACAGACAATTGCGCGGTCGTGCGACGTGGCTCCCAAACAAAATTTGCGTCCTTTTCTTCCCACAAATAGAGCTTTCTTTTGGTGGTATTTGATTACCTCTGCGATTTTTATTTTTTGCGCTATATACAAAAATAGAGCGACATTTTTGAAAAAAAAAACACAATTTTTTACTTTTTGTTAAAAAAAAAAAATCAAATAAACTAAATTTTAGTCAAACATTTAGGCCAAAATTTATTTAGCCACATGTCTTTAGTAAAAAAAAAAAAATCGCAATAAAAAAAAAATAGCTACCTAGCGGGAACAGCGGCACTAATACAGCGATCAGAAAAATGATCGCTTAGTGACGCTGGCAATAGGGAGTGAAAGGGTTAACTAGGGCGGTGATCAGGGGGTTAAAACTTTATTAGGGGGGGTGGGGGGGCTATCCTGAACCTAACACTAACTGTTTTTTACACTGCATGTCACACTGACACTAAATGCAGTGATTAAATCACTGCATTCAGTGACACTGTGACAGGGGGGTGGGGGGGGGCGATCACAAGGGGTTATTATGCCTATGTGAGTGTGTGTCAGTGTTGTGTTGGTGCACACTTACTTGTGATGTCTTCTCTCATCAGCAGCGCTGGGAAACAGCGCTGCGATGAGAGAATACATCATTTCCTCCTTCCTGTGTAAACACAGGAGGAGGAAGTGACAGGCTGGGAGCGCGCTCCCATTGGCTGGGAGCGATCGCGGGGGGGGCGGATATCACGGACATCCGCCCGCAGATCCCGGATCGCTCCCAGAGGTAGGGGGACCCCCGCACGCCGCGGAGGGGGTCCCGATGGGACCCCCGAACCGCACTCAGGCTGGGACGTAAATTTACGCCCTTGTGCCTGTACGTGCCATTCTGTGGCCGTATATGTGCGTGCGGGGGTCCTTAAGTGGTTAAATAAGGCTCTTTACAAGAAAGAGATGCTAATTCTTATCAAAGGAATATGGTGAATAGGTTTATAAGGTTGCCTTTGCAAAATCAATACCAAATTCAAATCCCAAGGGCACAAGGGAGACTTGACTGGCGGATTTATGCACCATACCCCTTGAATGAATGCCCAAACTAGGGAATGAGATGCCAGAGGTCTTTTTTTATTTTATCCAGAAAGAAAAGTTTCTTAAAGAACACGTAAAATACATACTTTAGAGCTACATAAACAATCAGCTACATTTTCCAAACAAAATTAACTATAAGACTGCACATTCTGCACACAAAGAGGTCTTTGAAAAAAGACAGACGATATTTCACCCTTGATGGTACCAAGGGCCAATTTCATATCCAACTGGCAAAAGGCGAGAATCCTACTTATGTCATACTTCTGAGGATTCCATTTCTCGGTTTCACACCAGGGAACATATGCCTTCCAGTAGTAGTAGATAAGCCTGGAGGCTGGCTTTCTAGCATTAAATGAGTGTCAAAAGCACCAGACCCGAGATTCCTTGTTTTTTCAAAATGTGGGTCTCAGTAGCCAGACCGTCAAATTTAGCTTTTGTAAGGAAGGATGGAACACTGGACCCTGCGACAGCAGGTCGTGATGAAGCGGAAGCTTTCAAGGTCTTCCTACCGCCATCTTTATGATCTCAGTGTATGACCTTCTGGGCCAATTTGGGGCCACTAGGATTCCAGTAGAAATTCCCTCCTTATTGATCCAGCAAAGTAGCCTTTTTAAAAGGCCGATCAGGGAAAATGCATAGATCAGTGAGAACTGATTCCAGTTCCAGTAGAGCATCCGATCCATAGGCCAGAGGATCTCTCATCCTGGTTCCAAGTTGTCCAACTTCCTGTTGAACCTGGAAGCTAGCAGGTCTACATCCGGGGTCCCCCATCTCTGGCATATTGCCTAAAAGACATCGGGGTGGAGAGACCACTCTCCTGGTGACAGCTGCTGGCGACTCAGTCCGCTTGCCAATTTTCTAGCTCTGGAATGAAGATTGCAGAGAGACAAGGAACATGATCTTCTGCCTATGTCAAAATCCGATTAAACTCCTGAGCACCCCGACTGCGGGTGCCTCCTTGGTGATTGATTTAAGCTATTGCAGTTGCATTGTCTGATTAAATCCGCACAGGGTGGCCCTGTAACCCGTGTCCAGGTTCTGAGGTCTAGATATACTGCCCGAAACTCTAATATGTTGATGGGGAGGTTCTCTTCGGTCTTGGCCCAGGTTCCCTGGGCTGAAGCTTCTTCTTACACTGCTCCCCAGCCCATTAGGCTGGCATCCGTAGACACCACCTTCCAGGTGACTTGGAGAAAGGATTTTCGTTTCTGCAAGTTCTTGGCTTAACCAACTGAACATTTGGCGCACATGGAGACAGGTGCATGGGTAAATCCAGAGCTTGGATCTTCCTGTTCCAGGCAGGTAAAATACTGCCTTGAAGTAGTCTCGAATAAAACTGGGCGTAAGGGACAGCCTCGAAGGAGGCCACCATCTTCCCCAATAGCCTCATGCAAAGGCGAATAGATGGCATCTTTGCCTTGACTTTGTGGATCTGGTATTTTAGAGACTTGAGCTTTGGCAGGAATACCCCGCTTTGGCCCGTGTCTATTAACATGTCCAAATACTCTACCCTTCTTTGGACTTGTACAGAGGATTTTTGTAGGTTTACAATCCATCCTAAATGCTCCAGGTATTTTACTGTGATCTAATCCTGCCACTGACTGATCCATCACCAGTAGATTGTCTAGATAGGCCATTACTGCTATGCCCTGTGTCCTCAGATTTGCCAACAGAGGAGCTAGCACCTTTGTAAATACCCGGAGTGCGGTAGCTACACCAAAGGGCAGAGCCACAAACTGAAAGTTGGCGGGATGGATAGATACATGTACGCAACATTGATGTTTATAGACGCCATAAAATTCTCCGCCTTGTAAGGTGGCGACCACGGATGGAATAGTTTCCATTCGGAAATGGCAAATGTTCAGAAACTAATTTAGAGATCTTAGATCCAGGTTGAATCGGACATATACATTTGGTTTTGGAATCACAGAGGTTTGAATAAAAACCTGAACCTTGCTCTTTTGGGGGTACTTCTGTCATCACTCCTTAAGACAGCAAGTGATCCAATCCTTTGAAGAAAGCTCCTCTTTTTAGTGGATCTTTGGTGAGCCTTGAACTTCGGAACTGAGAAGATGGGATCTCTTGAAATTCCAGCTTGTACCCTAGGGCTATTACCCACTTGTCCTGGATTTCTGGCTGCTATGCCGCTGAAAACTGACAAAGCCACCACCTCGGCCAAGCAGGGGCGCCTTTTCACGAAGAGGCTTTGGGGTCTTGCTTGTTAGTTTTTGAACCCCACGGCTTCTTGTTAATGTGGGCCTGGTTTTCCTTAGCCTTTGTGGCTGGCTGAAAATGCTGTCACCACTGGCTGGAGGCAGGTCTTCCTGGAGCCAGGAAGAGAACGTTTAAAACGAGGACGCTTGTTTTTCTTCTTCTCTGGCAACAGAGTGGTCTTAATGTTCCGTGGTGACTACCGCTGCGAGAGGACCTTCTGTCACCAGGCCCCATACTTATCCTGCTTTAAAAGTTGCTTGAAAGTCACTGAAAGCCAGGTGTTGAGGGACCGTGGCCTGTCTGGTGCAGTTATTGCTACTATGTTGAGAGCACGGAAGTCTTCCTCTAGGAAGGCCTACATCTCTGTGAGGAGCTGAAGTGGTGTCCACATGTATACTCAGTCTCCAGGATTCTGCTGTTTCTACCTCCTGGGCTTTCGGACATAATGCGTTTGTCTCCCAGGTGTGTAAGGCGACAACTTGGTCGTCCATTCACACTTTCAAAAAATTCTACAAGGTTGATGTGAGTGCATCGTCTGATGCTTTCTTCGGCCGCAAGGTTTTGCAGGCGGCCGTTTTAGTGTTGCATCTCCTCTGCATGTTGCATGCCCTGGTTATGTTTGGGGTTAAGTTTTTTTCGTTTTTGATTGCTGTTCCCACCCCTCGTTTTCTCACACTGCTTGGGGACATCCTTATTGTCAAGATAATCTGCTGTGTCCGTCCATGAACACAAGTGAAAATAGGATTTTTGTACTCACCGTAAAATCCTTTTTTTTTGCATACTATTGGGTGATTGCCAAACATCGCAAGGGCTTTTATGGACCTAACCGTGTGTTTACTATAATACCTGAGGTGCAATTGAGTATGTACTTTTGTTACGAACATAGTAACTTTTAAATCATTTGCACTTAGATAAATTTTATCTAGTGAATACATTTTATTTCCCAACATGAGGATACTCTACATCTTGGCTTACCAATTGGGAATACAATCCCTATTACTCATATTATCCTTCTATATATCTCCATTCTAGTGATATGCATGTAAGGCTTGCATTGCGGCCTATTAACATTGTTTATAAATATAAACCTAGTTCATATTTTTTATAAGCTTAATTCATTTAGTGACAATACATAAGCATATTTTCTTTATCGGTCATTACATAATTGGTTAGGGTCACCAGCGAAGATTGGACACTGGCACAACCTTTGGAGACAGTTCCCCTCCATATAACCCCTCCCATCAGATTTTTCGCCAGTGTCTAAGGTGTTGGACGCGATTAGGATGTGCTGAAGGAAGCTCTGCCAAAGAAACCCTCTGGGTTAGAGAGCTTTACTTTCTGATCCATCCAAGACTCCTACATTTTTACACCAAAACTGGATGGTATCTGAGCCTCGTGGACAAGGTGTCGCATGTAATAGTTTTCCAATCGCACACCTTTCTGGATTTTAAACGGCCAATAAGTGCAAAAATGGGGGCTGAAGCAATCACCAGCTGGGAACTGGAACAACAATCATACGAACATATTCGCCAGCACACCGCAGATCGTATAAAACGTCCAAATGTTTAATGCGGTAAAAACATCACAAGGATTGCAACGTTTCGAGGCCGCGCAGGACCTGTTCGTCAGGCAAGTGATCATCACTTGTGTCGCCTGTAATGTCTCTCTTCGGAGGACTGGGCTCTAGGGTCCAGCACTATTGCTCTTACAAGGCCCAGGGAAGAAGCCTCCTTTAAATAGGAACCCATATCCCTGAAGGTTGGCACACATACTTTGGGACCTTTCCTGAATTTGTGAGTAGGGGTCTTTTTTCCAGCCACCATTGGAGGGAGTAAAGGGCTGAGTTTCACTCGCCTAGCTTCAGAACAGTTTCAGTTTCCTGCAGACAGAACACTCCCTCTGCTGTGGACGGCTGCCTCTTCCCTCCACTCAGACAAGTGTCAGGGGGATTGCCTTCTCTCTGAGAGGTGTTGAAGGGATCTTCCTTTTGCTGACCGCCACCATTAGCAAATAGGTCACGCAAGCTTTTATGCCTACAGCTATGTGGTGGGGGGCAGGCCTGTGAACGTGCACGCTATTTTAACAAGCAAGCTGGAACCAGGAAGTAATAAAGAAGCCTCACAACCTGGAGCTTCCTGGAAAGGACACAGCAGCGTATGGGCACATAAGGTCTCCATGTGTGGCTGAGCACTCCCAAGATAACATACTTATGCTAGAGTAGGTGTCTATTAGTTGCTTACTTTGTTAAATGCTAAACTAGCCCAGTAGTATATGAACTTTACTTGGTAATATGTCTTCCCAGGGAAGAAATTCAGGGACTAAAAAAGACACTGCCGTCTGAGACAGGAGGCTCTAGCTGTGCCTGCTCGGTACCTACCCCTCCCGTAATAGCTGAAGTGCCTTTACAGGGTGAGACATTGCCCCTATCTGGAGTTGCAGCCTCTCCTGTGGTGCCTGGGCCTGCATATGTCACTGAGGACACTTTGGCAACAGCCCTGAACAGCTTAGAAGAGAGAATCGCTGCATTAATCGCTAAGTCCCCTCTGTGAAGGACTTTTATGCAATTGCCTATATACTTCAGTTTAATTCTCTCCCTGCTATTTTAATGTCTGTGTGTTATGGGTAAAAGGTGACTTTTTGTATTCTAAAGGGTTTCATGACTGTGACAGACTATGGCCGGGAAAGATACTGGAGACCTGAAGCTGGCATTAATGTAATGTAATGTTACAGCCCTTCGCCCCCCACCCCCCCCACCCCTCTTGTTGCTGGACACAGACAATGGAGAGTGGACTGCAGAAGTCTCTCCGCAGGGGGTGTGTATTGAGAAGCAAGGCTGCCTGTTTACCATAATCTCATTAGGTATCTGTACACTGTTTCAATGTCCAAATGTTCTGTTCCCATTGGTTGTTCCTTGTCCCCCTCCCCTCATAGACAAGGCTAAGGGGAGACTTGCATGAAAACAGAGTGTGTGTGATTAAAAAAAGTCTCTGGTTCCAGCATTAAGCTGTGGCTCATGTGTGGATTATTCGGCGATTCCAGGGATATTCCTACTTGTGGAATATTGGGTGATTTCTTTTATTGGAGAAGAAGGGAATGCTTGACGGGGATATTTTCTACTACCGTCACAACTGGTTGGCAGCAGCGAGGTTTTCCATTCTACTTTCCTTTACATCAGGATTCCAAGCAGACACTGGGAATAGTGAATGGAAGGCTGGTACACCCGGCTTAAAAGAAATACACTGAAAGAACTACTGGAAGTTCGTGGAAGGATTGCTAGCAACAAAACCAAGCGGGTCATCATAGCAGAATTAATGGAGCTAGACCAGGAGAACTCGGTTGCAGCAACGCCAGCAGTACAAGAGATGGAGACACCAGTGATTCAGGAGGAGGAATCACCAGCCAACATGCTAATAAGAGAGAAACTAGCATGGTTCGGTCCGAACCCAACGGCGGATGTGGTGCTGAAAGTGATAGACCTGTTAGCGGAGGAGGCTAAACAAATAAGAGACGCAGAGCTACAGTTAAAACTGGCAGCAGTCCAACAAGCAGCCGCACATTCTCCAAACAGTGAGTACAGCACAGCAGACACAAGGAAGATTCCGTTTAGCGCCAAGAGACAATGTAACCTGCACCGAATAGCTAGAGGAGAGTGGGTTTCAATATTGTCAGGCAAATTGTCAGGCAAAGCTTCTAATGCTTTCCGGATCGTGCCAGAGCAGGAGATCCATAGCTACGCCAGGGTTAAAGAAGTGCTCCTGGCTCGTTATGCAGTAACCCCAGAGTCCTACTGACAAAAGTTCAGGGACTCACGCAAAACCACGAAAGACTCTTACGTGGAATGGGCATGCCAGTTATCCCTGTCGGCCTCTAACTGGGTTGACAGCAGTCAGGCCACCACCGCAGAGGACATTTTGCAACTAATGCTCCTGGAGCAATTTTACAATCACATCCAGACGGATGTCAAAGACTGGGTGAGAGACCAGAGGCCGCTAAGTTGGCGGATGAATATGCAGATACTCGCAAGATGAACCAGGTCACACCACGGGTACAACTTCCACGACCAACGGTGCCCTCACATCCACCAGCCGCTAGATACCAACCTCCTAACAGACTGGTGACATCTAGCCCGCGCTATCCACGCCAGGAGGACAATGAACAACACTGCTTCCGGTGCAAACAGCTGGGTGACTTTAAGCAGAATTGTCCCATGGATGACAACACCAGGTCAAATTGGTCTCGACCTGGGTACCGCCCACCAGCAGCAGCCCATTGTGTGGACTCGGCTTGGGATCCCCAGGAGCTGGGTCAGGAAGAACCATGGGGCACCCTTTACGAAGTCCTCATGGTAAATCTGTTATTTCGGACAACAGGAAACACCATTGTCAGCTGGTCATGGTTAGCGGAAAAACCGCCCGGGGATTAAGAGACAGTGGGGCGACCATCACGTTGGTACAAAGACACCTTATTAATGCATCAGAGAAACCGGGGAAATCAATTGCTGTGAGAGTGGCAGGGGGGCAGTATACCGTATTCCTACTGCACAGGTACACCTGGACTGGGGTGCGGGAGCTGGCAATGTTCATGTGGGCGTCATGAAAGACTTACCTTCTGAAGTCATCTTGGGCAACGACATTGGGCCCCTGACTTCGGCGTTCGCCTCTACCACCGCTCAGGAGGCCCACGCAGTAACCACCAGAGCGCAAAGTCGCGCTGCCGAGAGCCATCCGCTTCCTACTGAGACCCAGGTAAGCTAACCCAACCTGCCCATGGCTGTAGAACCCCTACCCTGGGACACCCAGAGGACTTTGGGCGGGAGGTGACCGGAGACCCTTCCCTCAGAAAGTATCGAGAGAGAGCCAAGGGGGGTTAGAGAAGGAGCAATTTATCTGGGAGAGAGGCCACTTGTACAGGGGGATGACCCACATAGAGAAAGTCCAGCTAGGGGAACAGCTGGAGCCGCAATAGCGGGCTCAAGCTGGCCGCTTACTAGAAACCAAACAGGCCACATTCTCTCAGGAGCCTGGATACACACTCCTAGCCATACACAAGGTGGAGACTCCAGGACAGGCACCCCTGAGACCGCCTCCTTACCGTATCCCCGAAGCAGTCCGGGAGGGGATGAGGAAGGAAATCGATGAGATGCTTCGGCTAGGCGTAATCGAACCCTCAGAAAGCCCTTGGGCCTCGCCGGTAGTCTTAATGCCAAAGGAGGATAGGACAACCCGCTTCTGTGTAGATTACTGGCGCCTCAACGACAAGACAGTTATGGACGCCTATCCGATGCCACGGATGGACGAGCTGCTTGACCGTATCTCTGCAGGGAAGTATCTGACCACAATAGACCTATGCAAGGAATATTGGCAGATCCCCCCAGCAGAAGAGGCCAGACCCAAGTCAGCCTTCATCACCCCATTCGGCCTATACCAATTCCGGGTTATGCTGTTCGGGATGAAGAACGCCCCGGCCACCTTCCAACGGATGGTGGATCAGTTACTTGGGGGTCTCCAGAGCTTCGCATGCGCTTACCTGGATGACATCGCCATCTACAGCGATACATGGGAAGCGCACCTAGAGCACGTAGGGATAGTATTGGATAGGATCAAAGGGGCAGGGCTGACCCTGAAACCCGTCAAATGTCATTTGGGTATGGCGGAGGTACAATATTTGGGCCACCGAGTAGGATGTGGTAAGCCACGGCCGGTGTCGGCTAAGATCGAGGCCATTGCCAATTGGCCCACTCCCCACACCAAGACACAAGTCATGGCTTTCTTGGGCACAGCCGGCTATTACAGACGCTTTGTACCCGACTACAGCGCCCTGGCCAAACCCCTGACCGACTTAACCAAAAAGAAGCTACCCCGACAAGTCCAGTGGTCCCCGGAATGCGAGGTGGCTTTCCAAGCACTAGACTGCTCTGGTTAGTGCTCCGGTGTTGATTACCCCAGATCCTAACAAAAGATTTATTGTCCACACAGACGCTTCAATGTTTGGACTTTGGGCAGTACTAAGCCAGATCGGGGAGGATGGAGGAGAGCACCCGGTGGCATACCTGAGTCGGAAGCTGTTGCCAAGGGAGTTCAGTTAAGCCACCATTGAAAAAGTGTTTGGCCTTGATATGAGCCCTCAAAAAGCTCACACCTTACCTTTATGGCCGGGCTTTCACTCTCATCACCGATCACAACCCCTTGGTGTGGCTTAACCGGATTTCCGGGGACACCGCCCGTTTGCTACACTGGAGCTTGGCCTTACAGCCCTATGACTTTACGATTCATTACCGCCCAGGCAAGCAAAACGGGAATGCCGATGGATTGTCACGCCAAATGGAGTTAACCTCGGACTAAAAGCTCTGAACCCATCAACCCTACTGGAACAGGAAAGGTCCAACCGAGTTGCCGGAGCAGGGAGAAAGGGGGGGCCATTGTGAAGGACTTTTATGCAATTGCCTATATACTTCAGTTCTCTCCCTGCTATTTTAATGTCTGTGTTTTATGGGTAAAAGGTGACTTTTTGTATTCTAAAGGGTTTCATGACTGCGACAGACTATGGCCCGGAAAGATACTGGAGACCTGAAGCTGGCATTAATGTAACGTAATGTTACAGCCCTTCCCCCGCCACCCCCCCCCTCTTGTTGCTGGACACAGAAAATGGAGAGTGGACTGCAGACGTCTCTCCGCAGGGGGTGTGTATTGAGAAGCTAGGCTGCCTGTTTACCATAATCTCATTAGGTATCTGTACACTGTTTCAATGTCCAAATGTTCTGTTCCCATTGGTTGTTCCTTGTCCCCCTCCCCTCATAGACAAGGCTAAGGGGAGACTTGCATAAAAACAGAGTGTGTGTGATTAAAAAAGTCTCTGGTTCCAGCATTAAGCTGTGGCTCATGTGTGGATTATTCGGCAATTCCAGGGATATTCCTACTCGTGGAATATTGGGTGATTTCTTTTATTAGAGAAGAAGGGAATGCTTGACGGGGATATTTTCTACTACCGTCACACCCTCATACTGACAAAAAGCAAAGCGGATATCCTTGGTTTGTTTTGGATCTCCTTTTAGAAAAATCTGAGGAGGTTGAGGATGGTGTTGCTCCATCAGGGGATGAGGAGTCGGAGGGATCAGAGATATCAGAGGAACCTTTTTCTGCTTCCCAGGTTCTGAGATTGCAGGTGCAATGTTATGCTGAAACAGTATGCTCTACATTCAAGTTACCCTCTTAGGAGTTAACTGAATCACCTGTCTCCTCTCTGGGTTCATTAAAATCCCCACAGACTGCTTGTGCCTTTCCATCCATCCTGGAGAATCTGATTTACGCAAACTGGAAGCATCCAGATAAGCATTCTTTATCCTATGGAGGAGACATTTACCAAGAAGTGGACTCTTCCTTCTGTGGATGCAGCTAACCTGTCTGGTGGACAATGCTCAGGTGTTTAAAGATTCTTCTGAGAAGTTGTAATCTTTACAAAGGTCTTCCTTTTCTCCTGGCAGGAGCAGTAACCCAACCTACCATAGCGGCATTGGGTATGTGTCAGGTTTTAACCACTTGACAACCGCCCCATTGTAAAAAGATGTCCTGTTTTTAAAGATGGATATCTCGGTAACGGCAGCAGCTGCTGCCACAACCGAGATATCCATCTCTTCAGTGGGCGGTTCTGTCAATTATAACGGCGGCCTCCGGCGGATTCGCCACTATCGGTGGAGGGACCTCTTGCTGGCTGTGTGGGGATGTGAGTGACGGCAACATCGCCCCCACCCGTCCCCATAGCTCTGCTGGGCGGAAAGTGATGTCAAAACACCAGTCCCGCCCAGCGTCTTAAAGAAACATATTTTTTTTTTGTCATTTGAAAAAATGACAGTTTGATTTTTTTTTTTTTTTGCACTTAAGTCTAAATATGAGATCTGAGGTCTTTTTGACCCCAGATCTCATATTTAGGAGGACCTGTCATGCTTTTTTCTATTACTAAGGGGATGTTTACATTCCTTGTAATAGGAATAAAAAAGGGATTTTTAAATACAGCTTACCTGTAAAATCCTTTTCTTGGAGTACATCACGGGACACAGAGCGGCATATTCATTACTATGTGGGTTATATGGAGTACCTTCAGGTGTGGACACTGGCAATCTCAAACAGGAAGTCCCCTCCTTATATAACCCCCTCCCCTAGAGGGAGTCCCTCAGTTTTGTAGCAAGCAGTATGCCTCCCAAAATGGTCACCCAAAAGAGGGGTGGGAGCTCTGTGTCCCGTGATGTACTCCAAGAAAAGGATTTTACAGGTAAGCTGTATTTAAAAATCCCTTTTTCTTTCTCGTACATCACGGGACACAGAGCGGCATATTCATTACTATGTGGGATGTCCGAAAGCAATGCTTTAATGAGGGGAGGGAGACAGCTTCCAAAGAAGGATTCAATTTAGAGGTAAACTCAAATAATAATAATAATTCCAACTTAGTCAAGAAAAAACTTCTTTTTTTTTTTTTTTTTTAACCAAGGGTGCTTCTGATCCCGAGGATTTCAAACTGCAGCCTGTAGTACTGCCTGTCCAAAGGCAGAATCCGCATTCCTTCTCACGTCTAGTTGATAAAACCTTGTAAACGTGTGGACTGATGACCACGTTGCCGCCTTGCATATCTGAGCCATAGAGATCTGATGGTGTGCTGCCCAAGAGGGCCCATGGCCCTGGTAGAATGGGCCTTTACCGACAACGGAGGAGGCAACCTCTTCAAACCGTAGGCTTGAATGATTAATTGTCTAATCCATCTCAAGATGGTGGATTTTGCAGCTGCCTGCCCCTTCTTGGGGCCATCTGGTAGAACGAATAATACATCTGTCTTCCGGATTTTTTCTGTAGCTTTAAGATAGGCCTTCATGGCCCGGACAATATCCAAGGTATGCAGCAACCCCTCCTTTCTAGATGTAGGTTTTGGAAAGAAGGATGGAAGTACCAAATCCTGGTTTAAGTGAAATTTGGATATAACCTTTGGTAGAAAGGAAGGATGGGGCCGGAGAACTGCCCTGTCCTTATGCAGAACGAGATATGGTTCCTTACACGATAAGGCTGCTAATTCTGACACTCTCCTGGCCGAAACTATGGCGACCAAGAAAACCAACTTTCTTGTCAGTAAGACTAAAGGAATCTCAGCCAACGGCTCAAAGGGTTGTTTCTGTAAAGTGGACAGGACAAGATTTAAGTCCCATGGACAAATTGGTGACTTGATAGGAGGATTAATACGCAAGACCCCCTGTATGAAGGTCTTTACCAGCGAGTGGGTGGCCAGCGGCCTCTGAAACCACACTGACAGAGCTGAGATCTGTCCCTTGATTGTGCTTAGTGCCAGGCCTTTATCCACTCCTAGCTGGAGAAAACTTAACACCCTATCAATAGTATATTTGCGGGAATTCCATCTTTTGGATTCACACCAGCCTACGTAGTTCCTCCACACCCTGTAATAAATCACCCTGGAGACCGGCTTTCTAGCCCTAATCAGGGTAGGGATTACCTGCCTAGACAGACCTCTACCCCTGAGAATCAGGGATTCAGCCTCCAGGCCATCAAATTTAGACGCTGTAATGTAGGGTGGAGGATCGGGCCTTGTGAGAGTAGGTCTGGTTGTAGAGGAAGAGTCCAAGGGTCTCCCACTGCCATCTTCAGGACTAGTGAGTACCAAGTCCTTCGGGGCCAAGCCGGAGCTACTAGAATGACTGGCTTGTGCTCCACTCTGATCCTGCGCAACAGGCGAGGGAGTAACTGTAGCGGAGGGAATGCATATAAAAGTTTGAATTGATGCCAAGGGCAAACCAACGCATCGGTTCCGCAGGCCATAGGATCCCTCGCTCGAGACACGAACCTGTCTAGTTTCTTGTTGAACCTGGATGCCATTATATCTACGTCCGGCATTCCCCACCTCTGGCAGATTGTCTGAAAGACCTGGGGATGCAGAGACCACCCCTGGCAACAGACTCTGGCGACTTAAGAAGTCTGCCTGCAGGTTGTCCACTCCGGGAATGAATATCGCCGAAATGCAGGGTACATGAACCTCTGCCCACTGAAAAATCAAGCTCACCTCCCTCTGAGCGGCCTGACTCCTGGTTCCCCCTTGGTGGTTTATGTATGCCACCGCCGTGGCATTGTCTGACTGGATTCTCACCGGGAACCCCTTTAATCTGGAGGTCCATGCCAGAAGGGCTAGGCGAGCAGCTCTGATCTCCAAGATATTGATGGGGAGCTGCCTCTCTGCTCTCACCCAAGTTCCCTGGCGAGAGAACCCCTCGAAGACCGCCCCCCAGCCTGCCAGGCTGGCGTCTGTGGTAACTACCTTCCAGACAACAGGGCTGAAGGATTTTCCCTTTAGAAGGTTCTGAGGGTTCAACCACCAGGCCAGGCTTTGTCGGACCCTTGATGATAGCGTCAAAGGGGACTCTAAGGCATGTGCCCTCTTGCCCCAGGCTGCTAGAATGGCTGCCTGTAGGACGCGAGTGTGGATCTGAGCGTATGGTACTGCCTCGAACGTGGCCACTAGCTTGCCTAGTACTCGCATACATAGGCGAATAGTTGGTTTTTTCTTGTTTAGAACCAACTGAACCAACTCCTTGATAGCTTCGATCTTTACCAGGGGCAGGAACACCTTTTGCTGTTCTGTGTCTAACCTCATGCCGAGGTATTCCAACTGCTTTGTAGGCTGGAACGCTGACTTTCCCCGGTTTAGGACCCAGCCGAATTCTTCGAGGTACCGAACCGTGAGGTTTACTGCCTTTTGCAGACCCGACCGTGAGTGATCTATGATTAAAAGGTCGTCCAAGTATGCTAGGACTGTGACCCCCTGGACCCTTAAATTGGCCAGAACTGGGGCTAGGATCTTCGTGAATACCCGGGGGGCCGTGGCCAGCCCGAAGGGGAGCGCCCTGAATTGGAAGTGTCGCTGCCCCACCGCGAAGCGTAAAAATCTTTGATGCGACTGAAAGATTGGTACATGAAGGTAAGCATCCTTTATGTCTATGGAGGCCAGAAAATCGTCCTTCTGAAGCGCGGCGGCTGCTGACCGGATGGATTCCATCCGGAAGGAACGAACCCTTAGGAAACCGTTTAACCTCTTTAGGTCCAAGATTGGCCTGACATCGCCGTTGGGCTTTGGTATGACAAAGAGATTGGAATAGAAACCTAGCCCTTGCTCTTGGGCTGGCACTTCTATAATTACGTCCTGGCAAAGCAGGTGATCCAAAGCTGCCAGCATTGAGGCCTTCCTTGCTGGATCCCTTGGCAGCCTTGCTTCTTGAAAATGAGGCGGAGGATACCTTAGAAACTCCAGTCTGTAACCTGTGGTTACAGATGCCCGGACCCATTTGTCGGGGATCTTGGCTTCCCAAACTTCTGAGAAGAAACTAAGCCTTCCCCCCACCCGCGAGAGTGGGGGCGCCCCTTCATAAGGCAGACTTAGGGGCTGTCTTTGTCGGCTTGCGATACCACGGCCTCTTACCCCCAGGGGCCTGTCCCTGCGATCTACTGTTAACGTTGGATCGTGCAGGCGGCCGTCGATACTGCCTGGAATTTGAGGGCCCCGAGACAGGAAAGAGCTGCCTTTTAAATGTAGGCGCCCGGAATGTCTTTTTGACCGGTAAAAGGGTACTCTTGCCATTTGAAATAGTCTGAATATATTTATCCAGATCCTCTCCGAAGAGTCGTCCTCCATGGAAGGGAAACCCTGCCAGAAGCTTTTTGCATGGGGGCTCCGCCGCCCAGTTCTTCAACCATAAGAGCCTTCTCACATGTGCACCAAAAATAGTGATAAACGAGAGGCCTGCTGGATGGAATCTTTTATAGCATCTACAGCAAAACACAGAGCTCTGGGAATGTCAGAAAACTCTTCTGCTTGTTGGGTAGGCATGTCCTTTAACTTTCCTTTGTCTGGTCTTTTCGCCTGACAAACACCAATCGCAGCCACAGCAGCTGTACCACTGCTCCTGCCGTAGCAAAGGATGCTTTTAAAAGTGTCTCTAACCTTTTATCAACCGGATCTTTAAACATATGTATGTTTTCCACGGGCAAGTTAGTGATTTATTCACACAT
Source organism: Rana kukunoris (assembly GCA_029574335.1). Lineage (NCBI taxonomy): Eukaryota > Metazoa > Chordata > Amphibia > Anura > Ranidae > Rana > Rana kukunoris. The sequence goes on along the minus strand of JAJQKJ010000463.1, from coordinate 46,285 downwards.
GAGATGGCTGCATCCACTACTGGGAGCCTCCACCTCTTGGAGAATTTTTCCTCCATGGGGTAAATGACCGCAAATCTTTTCGGTGGCAGAAAAATCCTGTCGGCCGTACCCAATCCCGAAAGATCAATTCCTCCAAAAGAGGATGGACTGGAAAAACTGCGTTGCTTAACGGAGCTTTCAAAGAGCCCAGAGAGGATACCGGAGGAACCTGAGGCTCTGGCAATGGTAAACTAAATGCCGAGCGGACCATGTCCGTCAAAGACTGTACCCACAGTCTTTCTGTCTGGGAGTCTGAAAATGGTTCCTCCGAGGCAGACCCCTCAATCCTGAACCCTCTTGGTTCAGGTCTAGTTGATCCTCCTGTGATTCCAATTCCTCCGGAGAGAGAATCTCAGCATCTGAGGATACACCTCTTGGTGATGGGGATCTAACCCGTTTCTTACCAGGAATAGCTCTAGCGATCAATGCTGCTATTCTCTCTTCTAGCCCCCTAGGGATACGGCTAGCATCTCCTCTGTGATAAACACAGGGCTGGGCTGATCTGGGCCAGCCTCCGCACCAGATCCCCCTAATGGCTCATCCAAGGCGCTTTTTATGTTAATAAGTTGCGGGGAAAGTATCGGCATATCATCAGAATCAGAAAGGGAACCCTTTTGTTTTTTGGTCTTTTTTGTACCCTTTGACCCCGAACCTTTGGAAGCCATAATACAAAATCGAGGGACTCCGCCCACACAACAGACTGTAGTGGCCAGGAGTACAAAACCAGAGTTTAGGGGACAATAGATCACTAATGCCCAAAAACTGATGGGATCCCGTATGTTTTTTTTTTGTTTTTTTTTTTTTAAATATATATTATATATTTTCTTTTGACAACATACAGTGACCCCAAACTAAGTTTGCCAGCCTCCAACCTGCTGCAAAAAGGGGGATTTCTTGGCTTAACAAAAAGGCATTGGAACAAAGTCCACATGTACTACCCCTCTTCCGCCACCGGGAGTCACTGTTCTGCCGCTCTGCGTCCTCTCCTTCTGAAAATCAGCCTCAGACTGAGCACTGACAATGCCTGCTGTCTATAACAGCACAAAGGCGCGCCCCTGTATGACGCCGCAGGCACGCCCCCCCCCGCCCTCCTGTCTGAACGGAGCGAAAAACGTCAATAAGACGCGCGCGCGCGTATGCCGGAAACAGGAGGAACATGGAGGAGCCGCGCTGCTGGAGATCCAGGAACGCAGAAACAGGCGGCAGATTCAAACCCCCGGCCAGGTAGGACTCTCCAAAGGCCCCTAGGGATCCTTACTAGCCCTAGGAAGAAACAGCAGGTTTAGCTAGCAACACATATTTAGACAGGGGGACCTAGTGATGGGGGAGAAAAGGGTGTCATCCTGTCTTCTTAGAGTACATAGTGGAGCAAGGGTGCCCTGTACAGAAGCAGACTTAGGCTATCCCCCTTTTTAGGTTACCCCAGAGCCTGCGTCGAACCAAGTCCCGCAGGCTCCCCCCTTTTACCTGCTCCCATGCTGCAGGATGTTTGTCCAGCAAACTGATCCATTCTTCTCCCATCTCCGTGGGTAGCGTAGTAGACCTTCAGGCCCTGGGGTCCTATGAAGGTACCCACTGTCCTGGACCTATATAGCACCCTGGCAAACAGGAACTTATGGTTCTTACAAACTCCAAGTCCTGGGCCCAGGGTCCAGCCCTCCAAAGAGGAGCATTATAGGCAAAACCCCACGGCTTTGGGGCCCGGGTACTGTCCACTTGGCACTGAGGCTCCTTGGACAGATCCGGTTAGCCCGCCCTTAATCCCAAGGATGTGGAGCAAAGCTATTCCGTGACCAACACCCAAGACACTGGCGAAAAAACTGAGGGACTCCCTCTAGGGGAGGGGGTTATATAGGGAGGGGACTTCCTGTTTGAGATTGCCAGTGTCCACACCTGAAGGTACTCCATATAACCCACATAGTAATGAATATGCCGCTCTGTGTCCCGTGATGTACGAGAAAGAAAGTGATCAATTTTTTATTTCAGTGTAAAAAATTATAAACTAAATAAAAATAAATAAGAAAACAAATTTATTTATTTTTTAAAGCGCCCCGTCCTGACGAGCTCGCGCACAGAAGTGAACGCACACACAAGTAGCGCCCGCATATGAAAACTGTTTTCAAACCACACAAGTGAGGTATCGCCGCGATCGTTGGAGCGAGAGCAATAATTCTAGCCCTAGGCCTCTAACTCAAAAAATGCAACCTGTAGAATTTTTTAAACGTCGCCTATCGAGATTTTTAAGGGTAAAAATTTGACGCCATGCCACGAGCGGGCGGAATTTTTAAGCGTGACATGTTGGGTATCATTTTACTCGGTGTAACATTATCTTTCACAATATATTATAAAATTGGGCAAAATTTATTGTTGTTTTATTTTTAATTCAAAAAAGTGATTTTTTTTCCCAAAAAAGTGCGCTTGTAAGACCGCTGCGCAAATACGGTGTGACAAAGTATTGCAATGACCGCCATTTTATTCTCTAGGGTGTTAGAAAAAATACATATAATGTTTGGGGGTTTTAAGTAATTTCTAGAAAAAAAAAACAGTTTTAGTCCCGTAAACACCGAATTTGATTGCTGTAAGCTAGAGCATTTAAATATCACTTACCTCGTTTTTCCTTTTGACTTCCAAAATACAGTAATCCAGGTTTGAAAATGCCATTTCCTGTCTTTCCTCTTCTTGCTTTCACCAGCACCTGCATGGTGGAAAGCAGACTGTGCTCACCCCCTCCCTATGACTACAGCCCTGCAGGAAGATGTTCTCTTAACCCTCACAGGCATGGAGGCCAGCCTAACAGGAACTGTAGTTCCCATTAGGCCGTGATGTAGCAAGAATGAACGCGCACCGCAAACCAGGAAGTCAGTGAGAATAACGATTCAGAAGTGATGGAGGTGAATAAAACAGCTCGATTTCAACAGGTATCAAACTAGTTAGACTGCAAAACATTACTTTTTACTTTATCAGCTACTGTCAGACTTTAATTTGAGAGGAAAATATTTTTGTCTTTACAAACCCTTTAAGTCAGGGAGGGCTGTTCCACCTAGATCAGTGGGGTTCTTAAGGACTCTCCAGGCCAGCTTGTGTCTGTTGATACCCCAAATAAATGTCTTGAGTATATCCTCCATTAACTTGAAACATTTCAAGGGTAAGTATACGGGTGTGTGCCAGAGTATATACATTATTTTGGGAAGCAATATCATTATATTATTATTAATGCGGCCCCACACACCGAGCGGCAATCTCGCCCATAATATTACATTTTAGTGTCAAATCTATATGTATGTGCATACCATTTTTTAGTCTTATATCTGAAATAATTTTTAATTGACAGACTACGCCTTTAATGGCTTTTTTTTTTTTAAGCATCCACCATATACAGGTATATTGCCACTTGCTCATCCAAGTAGCTACGCTACCAGCATATTTTTTTTATCATGGCGCAAAATCCAGTACAATATTTCTAATTATATATATATATATATATATATATATATATATATATATATATATATATATATATAATCTTTTAGGGCTCTTCTGTTTGTGGCCCCAGTACAGTATATCCTTCTGGTTTTACCGTTGCGCTGGAGTGTGAGGAGACAACTCTCCTCAGGGACTTAAGCCACCTTTTCAAGTTCATTCAAGTTATTGATTTTGATAAATGCCTTACAATGGCGATCTCACTGGTTCAGCTTTTTGTGTTACATGCCTATACGTTTTAATGTTGCATCATGAAATACTGAAAATCACCTTGCCATCTAGTATGCAAGTGGCTCATTGAAATGTTCTGTATGTCACGTACTATGATTATAATTTTTTCCATATGGTAAAGAATATACACACACACACACACACACACACACACAATTTGGGTACAGTGTTGCACAAATTAGTATATACCAGGCTAGCAGTACTGAAGCTAAATTACAGAAATTACAGTTTACATTTTTATAGTGCATGTCACATGCTCTGCTTTATGAATAGCACTATCATTTTACACAAGAAATGTTTAGAAAATATTTGCCAATATTTGGAGAAATTAAAACATTTTAAGGAGTTTGGAAAAAACCAAACAAAAAAAAAAACCACACTGGCTGCAGCTATCGCCCTCTGTCTCCAAGCCAGAGAACTGAGCAATCATGTAACTGCTGATCACTCAGTTCTTGGGTCCCCTCTGCACTTTGCCCCTCCAGTGCTCACTGGAGCAAGAGAGGCAGCCGGATCAGTTTGCTGAGAGATGGAGTCAGCTTTTGATCAGGCATCTAAATTAGGGTTGCCACCTTTTCTTCAAGCCAAACCCAAACACATTAGCAGCGCACAGCAATTTTTTTTTTCTCAGTAGTACATTAAATTAATTATCTCTGTACAATGCAAGGGGGTAGTATGTATAAGAGAGGAGTGCAGAGGGGATGGTGGGGGTAGTATGCATAGGAGAGGAGAGCGGAGGGGATGGTGGGGGTAGTATGCATAGGAGAGGAGTGCGGAGGGAATGGTGGGGGTAGTATGCATAGGAGAGGAGTGCGGAGGGGATGGTGGGGGAAGTATGAATAAGAGAGGTATGCGGAGGGGAGGATGCTAGCTGGATGTATAAAGTGGTCTGGGGGGGGGGGGGGATAGTGAAGTAAATAAAAACAAAAGCTATTGTACTCATCCACTGATATTTACAACAATGAAAACTACGAGCATTCTGTGTACAGATGATGTGAATGTAATGTATGACCATTCATGTAACCTGTGTTATCCAAGCTCTGTGCAGAAGTTTACACTCTCCATACACACAGGGTTAATGAATGGTCATAAATTACTGCACATTATCTGGACTGAAGAGGGGGGATGTTTGTGTGAGGCTTGGAAGATATCGTCACACACTCCTGATCCTCTTGTCACCTAACCCTTCACAGCAACTCCTGCCAAACTCCTGTTAGCTTCTCCCCCCAGGAGACTCAGACAAAATCTCTCAGCTCACTTCTTCCATGCATGTAGTATAAGCAGCACCAGCCCGACATGATCACCTCCTCCCGACATTATCTCCTCTTCAGCTCCGCCTCCCAGGTTCTCCGAGCACACCACACTAGTGATGGAGGGGGGGTTAGTCACTGATAACAGAGACCCTGCAGGAGCCTGAGGGGGGAGGGGAACTGTATGGAATGAGTCATATTCTAACAAATTACCCCAGCACAGTGTGTTTATGGAGAAGCAGTGACACTGCTGCTGTCTCCACAGTGACACATATGCTAATGAAGCTCCCCCTGTCTAATGGTCTGTCCGGGTTTCAGAGAGTCTGAAAACCGGACAGATGATTCAGAATCCGGACTGTCCGGTTGAATCCCGTACAGGTGGCAACCCTAATCTAAATGGATCCCAACATTGTCGTTGGAATTTTCTCAGAGACTGGAGTGACTCTGATGAGTGCAAAAGTGCATTCCTGTGTCCCACCTGAGTATGACCAAACAAGCTTTGGCCATATTCCTCTATATACATTTTACATAAATTAAGGTAAATTGATAACTTACTTGTGTTTTGTTTCGACATCCTCTGCATTCATAGGTGTGGGTTCTGGTGTTTGCAATTGCCATTAATCCACATAGATTACAAACATGTACTTGGTAGGGGTCAGAAGCTTCAAACAATCTTTCACGAAGAAACTGTGCAGCACCATGAGCTATTTGACAGTCACGTTCCATTTCTCCAAAACGAAGACCTCCATCACTGAGTCAGACAGCATTCCAAGAAAAAATAAAAATAAAATAATTAACACACCTATATGGTAATGGCTCTGTTTTAACTCAAAATATGGATAGAAATAATGTTCTTCATGGGGATTATGGATGAAACATGATGGTTACATATCCCACATAATGCATTTGATCTGTTTTTGGTAAAAATATATGAGTAAAATTGCTTTTACAGGTGAAACAATTGGATTTTTGTACTTACCGTAAAATCCATTTCCTCCAGGAAATTGTTAGGCAGAACAGCAAACAAAGTGTTAACACACTTGCTCCTACAGCTCCTCCCAGGGGGCGTGGTCCCCTGGGTATATATCCCCCACACTGCCAGAGCAGCCTCAGTTCGTAACAAAGCAGTACAAACAAGGAGGGGTGGGTGCTGTGTCCGTCCATGAACTCAGAGAAATGGATTTTACGGTAAGTACAAAAATCCTATTTTCTCTTTCGTTCATGGACGGACACAGCACTTCTATTCTTTACTGTAGGGACGTCCCAAAGCAGTGCCAAAATTCGAGGGGTGGGAAAAACACAACACAGCAAACCAAGCTGCACCCCAACAGACACAGATTCCCAACAGGGGAACTACAACCTCAAACAGCCGCTTGTAACACCTTGCGGCCGAAAGAAGCATCCGAAGATGCACTCACATCTACCTTGTAGAACTTTGAAAAGGTGTGAGCCGACGACCAGGTCGCAGCCTTGCACACCTGTAACACAGAGGCTTGATGACAGAAGGCCCAAGAGGCACCAATAGCCCTGGTTGAATGCGCCGTAACCCAAAAGGGGGGCGCCCTTCCCTTCAGAGCATATGCCTGAATGACCACTTGCCTGATCCACCGAGAAATGGTGGCCGCCGGGACCGCCATGCCTTTCTTAGGACCGGCAACCGACACGAATAGTGAGTCCGACCTCCGAAACGGAGCAGTCGCAGACAAATACACCCTTAGGGCTCGAACCACATCCAGAGAATGTAGAGAGGCCTCCTTCTGGTTCTTAGGCCTAGGACACAAAGAAGGTAACACAATGTCCTCATTAATGTGAAAAGCCAAAACCACTTTCGGGAGAAAAGAAGGCTGTGGACGCAGCACCGCCTTATCCTTGTGGATAACCAAGTAAGGAGCCTTGCAGGACAAGGCCGCCAGTTCGGACACCCGCCTGACCGAAGTAATAGCTACCAGAAAAACTACCTTCTGGGACAAGGTCAACAACGGTATATGCCGGATGTCCTCAAAGGGAGCCTCCTGAAGCACCGAGAGCACTAAATTCAAGGCATACGGAGGCAGTGGAGGCCACACAGGGGGGGCCACATGTCGGACCCCCTGAACAAAGGTGCGCATCAAGGAGTGCGCTGCTAGAGGCCGCTGAAGGGTAACAGCCATGGCCAAAACTTGGCTCTTCACCGTACCCAGAGCAAGGGCCTGGTCCACCCCCCGCTGCAAGAACAGCAAGATCCGTGACATGACGTATGTACGGGGGTGCCAGCTCATCTCCTCACACAGAGATGTAGGCCTTCCATGTTCGATGGTAGACCTTGCAAGAAATAGCCTTATGTGCACGAAGTATGGTGGAGATCACCGGGCCCCAACAGGCCCCGGTCCTTCAGAACCTGGGTTTCAACAGCCACACCGTCAAAGCCAGCGACTGTAAAGCAGGGTGAAAGACAGGGCCCTGCGACAAGAGATCTTCTCTCAGAGGCAGACGCCAAGGGACGTCTGCCACCAGACCCGCATACCAGGACCGGCGCGGCCAATCCGGGGCAATCAGAATCGTCGGAACCCCCTAGGCTTCCAATCTGCGCAGCAGGCGCGGAAGCAACTGCAACGGAGGGAAGGCGTAGACTAGGCGATAGCAGCCCGGGGGGCCACTAACACGTCTGACGCGTCTGCCCACGGGTCCCTTGACCTGGCCACGAACTGTGGCACCTTTCGATTGAGGCGGGATGCCAGCAGATCCAGGTCCGGAGTGCCCTACCTGTCGCACAGGCTCCGAAACACCTCCGGGTGTAGCGACCACTCCCCCTGGTGGAGCGTTTGGCGACTCAGGTAGTCGGCTTGCCAATTTAGCACTCCCGGAATGTACACAGCCGATAGAGTGGGAACGGTCCTTTCGGCCCACCGAAGAATGTGAGCTACCTCTGCTGCCGCGGCCGAACTCCGCGTGCCTCCCTGGTGATTGACGTACGCCACGGCCGTGGTGTTGTCCGATTGAATCCTGACCGGTCGGCCTCGTAGACTCAGGGACCACTCGGCAAGGCACAGCTTGATCACACGGAGCTCTAGAACATTGATTGGCAGACGGGACTCCTCCTGAGTCCAGCGCCCCTGGGCTGACAGAGAGCCCCAGACACCCCCCCAGACGGAGAGGCTGGCGTCCGTCGTGATCACCGTCCAATGGCACGGAAGGAAGGACCTCCCAGTTGGAAGCATCAGAGAGGTTAGCCACCACACCAGGGAAGCCCTGGCCAGAGGACTCAGCTGATTCTGAACATCCAGAGATGAAGGGAGTTTGTCCCATCGTGACAAGATCTCGTTCTGCAGTGTCCGGGTGTGAAACTGAGCAAACGGTACTGCCTCGAAGGAGGCCACTATTAGCCCCAGAACCCTCATGCAGAACCGAAGGGAAGACCACCTCCGGGTCCACAACAGCTGCACTGCACAATACAATGTCCGAAGCTTCTCCGAAGGGAGAAAGACCTTCGCCTCTGCGAAATCCAGGAGTAACCCCAGATATTCCAGGCGCTGAGACGGAACCAGTACTGACTTCTGGATATTTAGAAGCCAGCCGTCCTCCTCTAACTCTGAGCTTGAGGAAGCTCTCAGAAGGAGGTCGTCTAGGTACCCCACTATAGCGATCCCGCGCTGCCTCAGTAAGGCCAGAATGGGGGCGAGCACCTTGGTGAAAACCAGAGGAGCCGATGCCAGGCCGAACGGAAGGGCCACAAATTGGAAGTGATCCTCCCCTATCGCGAAGCGCAGGAACTTCTGGTGCCCCGCACAAATGGGGACATGGGGGTATGCGTCCATGATGTCTAAGGACGCCATAAATTCCCACTGACGGAGCGCAGCTATCACCGAGCGAATCGACTATCCGGAATTGATGCACCTTGACAAAGCAATTTAGGGCCTTGAGGTCCAGGATCGGGTGGACCCCATCCTTTTTGGTTACCACGAACAGGTTGGAATAAAACCCCTGAAACCGTTCCCCTGGAGGAACCGGTACCACCACCCCTCTGACCAGTAAGTCTTGGACAGCAGCCGATAGGGCCTCCCGGCATCCCGGAGGGAGCCGGAGGTTGGAGGGGAAAAATCTGTGTGGTGGGTAAGAGAGAAATTCTATCTTGTACCCCGAGGAGACCACCTCGCAGACCCACTGATCGGAGAGAAGAGACTCCCACCGAGCCGCGAAGTCGCAAAGACGTCCCCCCACCCGAGTACCGGGTGGGGGCAGCCCTTCATGCGGAGGCGGGCTTGTCCGCTGCCTTGCCGGGCTTACGGGTCCAGCGCCGCTTTTGGCCCCCGGCGGACGCCTTGGCACCCTAAAGGCCCCGGCCTGCTGTAGCGGGTGCGCGAAAAAAACGCTTAGGGGCAGTAAAGGAGGGGCCCTGCTTACGGCGGGGATGCCTCCCTTTCCCAGCCTGCGGGAGCAGCGTACTCTTACCACCTGTGGCGGATTTAATAATTTCGTCCAAGGACGCCCCAAAGAGCCGGTCTCCCTTAAGGGGTAGATCAATCAAGGCTTTCTTAAGCCAGACCAAGCGGCGGATTACCAACGCATAGGCGGAGGCCCTGGAGAGCAGGGGGATTGTATCCAAGGCCGACTCGCAGACAAACTTCAGACCCTGCACCAACTGGTCAGCCAGGTCCACGCAGGTCTGGGAGGCGCCCTGCGCCTCCAGTTCCTAGAACAAGCACTTGGTTCGTTCGGTGAGCCTCTGACACCAGAGCCCCGGCCAGAGCCGGTCTAACAGTCGAACCCACAATGGTGAATAGGGAGCGGGCCACAGCCTCCACCCTCCTATCAGCGGGATCCTTAAAGGCAGGAGCCCCTTCCACAGGTAACGTGGTGGCCTTGCTCAGTCTGGACACCGGAGGGTCCACTGACGGAGGAGATGCCCATTTTTTCACAAAGTCCTCCTGAAATAGATAACAGGCCGCAAAACATGTAGGCACAGTAAAAGATTTCTGCGGTGTCTCCCATCCCTTGTACAAGAGCTTGTCCAAGTATGGAACACAGGGAAATACTTTTGCGGTGCGGGTTGGTTTACGGAAGCCAAAAGGGACCAACACCTATGGTTCCTCCGCCAAATCCTCCATTTTCAGAGTGTCACGCACCGCAGAAATGAGAGCTCCAACAAGGGCTTTATCATGCCCTGACTCTGTATCAGAGTCATCCTCACTGTCCGCGTGGGTAAACCCCCCCTCTGCTGACATGACAGAACCTGATGCAGAAGCTGCAGTACGGTCTGATTCAGCGTCTGAGACATCCCCAGAAGTAGGCTCAGGGAGAGGGTGATTTTTACCCCCTTTTTGAGCACTAGCCGACTCAATTCGGGCGAGAAACGCCTCAAGGACCGCAGTCATAGCCTCCAAGGAGACAGCTGAGGTAGAGGCCTGAGGGGTTAACTGTGGCATAGCAGGGGTGGAGGGACCAGAGTCAGACTCCATTGTGCCCACCGCTCTCACCGCAGCACTGCAAGGCAGACAGACCCACCGGACACCTCCCGGCTGAATAGCAAAGCAGGGGACCCCCCAGAGGACTCACCACCCCACCAGAGCTGCGCTGTCCCTGGAGCTGCAGAAACGCTGAGGAGAAGTTGCTGCCGCGCTGTGCTCCGCCACCGATTCACGGTCTTTTTCAGGCATTACAGGCACTAGAGGCTGGGACTAACCAAAAATGGCCACCGTGTGAGAGAAAAACACCCATACGGGCTACAAGAAAATGGCCGCCGAGTGAAAAAAAAAGCTAGTTTTCGGCGTTAACCCTCGCAGCGCCAGTCAAAAGTAAAAATACAGCCCAATCCCACACAGCGCCAGCCAGCCCAGTAAAAACAGCACAGCAGCCCGCACAGCGCACCCAGGCACACACAAAAGCCCTCAGTAAAACACAGCCCTCAGACAGAACAGGTGCAGCCCAGTGAAAGTGGTCCTACAGGAGAGTCCCCCCCCCCTCACAGCCACGCAGCATGGGAAGGAGGTAGAGGAAGGGAGAGAGGAAAGCAGGGTAGACCCTCAGTCGACCTCCCCAGGGAAGCGCCAGCCATACCTACCTTGCTAGGCAAGGCATCTACTTACCCATCCTGCGACCACCGGCTGGCGAACTTCCTGACTGAACCAACATCCGCGAACGGCATGGCAGTCGGCCAGACACACTGTGACAAAGCCATTAAGACCAGTCATATGTGTGCCCTAGGACCGAAGTCCCTGGAGCAGCGGGGCATGTCGTGGACGGACTCGAGCAGAGCTGAGGCCGGCACACGCTCGATGGCCGAACATGGGACGACTACAAGGGTCACGGACCCAGCCTGTCACCCTGTCGGCAGTTGCTAGAAGATCACAGGATCCAAAATAATAAAACGAAAAAAAATCGAAGAAAAAAGCTAGAGTACATGGACTCCAGCAGGCCATGAATCTCCTGATTAGGCAGAAAAAAACTGAGGCTGCGCTGGCAGTGTGGGGGATATATACCCAGGGGACCACGCCCCCTGGGAGGAGCTGTAGGAGCAAGTGTGTTAATTTGTTTGCTGTTCTGCCTAACAATCTCCTGGAGGAAGGTATATACCCTACAGTAAAGAATAGAAGTGCTGTGTCCGTCCATGAACGAAAGAAATTTGAATAACGTGCAAAACATTTTATTGCACTAAAGCAACTTAAAAAGGTGAAATATATGAGATGGACTCATTGGGCCAGATTCAGGTAGATGGGTGAATCTTTATTTTGGAGTAACGTTTCTCATTTACGTTACTCCGCCGAAACTTTAGGAGCAAGTACTGTATTCACAAAGCACTTGCTCCTAAAGTTGCGGCGGCGTAGCGAAAATGAGCCGGCGGAATTCAAATTGGGCGGGTAGGGGGCGTGTATTATTTAAACTAGGCGCGATCCCGTGGCGAACGTACTGTGCATGCGTTGACTGTCAGTGCGCATGCTCAAAATTCTGTCAGTGAAAGTCAATGACGTCAATCCCCATTCACGGACGTTTTACGCAAACGACGCGAAAATTTTAAAAATTTGACGCGATGACGACGGCCATACTTAACATAGGATACTCCACTAGGGGGCTGTTTTTTCTTTACGCCGCGTATCTCTTACGGAAACGTCGGAAAGTCACTGCGTCGGGCCCGAATACGATCGTGAATTGACGATTCTCGCTGATTAACATATTCTCGGCGTTAATTAGCGGGAACGCCCCGAGCGCCATTTTTAAAATTGCAGTTCCGATACGACGGCGAAATACAATTACGCCGCTCATATAGGAACTCCAACCCGGCGTTTGTTTTCTGCTTACTGAAAACAGAAACGCCGGCTCAAAGTGAGAGTTAGGCTGGAGTATCACTGATACTCCAGCCTAACTCTACCTGAATCTGGCCCATTACAGGCAAAGCTAAAGAGTTCAAGCCGTGATTTGTCATAATTGTGACGATTATGGTTTACAGCTCATGAAAACCCCAAATCCACAATCTCAGAAAATTGTAATATTACATGCAATCAATAAAACAAAGGATTTTTTATTTTTTTTTCTTTTCTGTGGCATCTTGGTTCTCGGTTCGATACCAGGACACTACAGACGTGAGGAAGGGATTCCCACGTGGGGAATAAGGGGGGGGTAGGGGAGGGTTTTTTTTTTTTTTTTTTTTCGGCTGTCCCTCCCCCTCTCCCTCCTCGGCTGTTTTGGTCTTTCTTTTTTTTTTTCTCCCCCACGGGGCTCCCTCCTGCCCCCCCGAGCGCTGGAAAAGTTGAGCTGTTAGTATAAAACATGACTAACATAACATTTACTTCGTATAATGTTAAGGGATTAAACATCCCGGAAAAACGAATTTGATTATTATCGGAACTTAATAGACGTAAATCACAGATTATCCTTTTACAAGAAACACACTTTAAAGGGGATAAAATCCCGGTCCTTAAGAACCACAGATTCCCAACAGTATACCATAGTACATCGCAGAGCTCTAGAACGTGTGGAGTGTCTGTGCTGATATCTAAGCAAATGGTCTGGGAGGAATCAGCGGTGATTAGAGACGATGTAGGGCGTCTTAATAGTTAAAGGATTTTTGAACCAACAAAAAATCACAGTGGTGAACATATATTTACCGAACATTGACCAGATACATTTTTTGGAAATATGTTTACAAAAGGTCCATCAACACAGGGAAGGTATTTTGATAATAGGGGGGGGATCTGAATATGGCCCTGGACCCTATAAAAGACACTTCTAAAGGTATCTCTCATCTGTCATATATCAAATTAAGAAAAGCTAAAAAACTTTTACAAGAACTGCAGCTGATTGATAGCTGGAGGATGACTCATCCACAGGAAAGGGATTATACGTTCTATACAGCTAGACACAAGACATATACTAGGATTGACTATATTTTCCTTCCTCAGAATTTGGTCTCAGCAATAGTAGATGTCTCTATCGGAACCTTTACGCTCTCAGACCATGCTCCAATTGACTGCATAATAAAATGGGGAGAGGTCAATAAGAAATATTGGCACTGGAGGATTAATGAGACTTTATTAAAGGACAACGTTTATAAAGAGAAGCTAAACGAAGAGCTAGAATTTTTTTTCAGAACGAATGACGTAGGCGAAACAACCCCCTTTTGTTTATGGGAAACGCATAAGTGTGTAATGAGAGGTAACTTTATTGCAATGGGAGCACATAGAAAAAAAAAATTAAATGAACAGATAGATCAGATGTTTAAACACATTGAAGAGCTAGAAACTGTACATAAAAAACCCAAGCACAATTAGTAGAAAAAGAACTAGAGGAAATAAGAGAAAAACTGAACTTGCTGCTGATCGACAAAGCCAAAGTCAAATTATTAAGGGGAAGGAGAACATTATACGAGTATGGTAATAAACCAGGTAGAATGCTAGCAAATGCCCTAAAAGAAGCTCAGGCAGTGAAACACATTACACAAATAAAGACAGTCAAAGATAAAATAGTAAACACCCCGCAGGAGATTGTAGAATGTTTTAAGGAATATTATGAGAAATTATACCAGTTAGATGAGAAGATCCCGGTGGAGAAGGATCAAGAGAAACTAGAAAGAGCTAAAGAATATATTAAAGAAACCCAGATGCCAAAAATACCAGAAGAAATAGCTAGAAAATTAGATGAACCAATAACAACAGGGGAGTTTATGGAAGCAATACAAACATTAAAACTGGGCAAGGCCCCAGGACCAGATGGGTTTACTTTATCATATTATAGGTTGTTTTCCGAGAAATTGGCACAAAGATTTATAGCAGCATACAACTCATTACGAGAAGGTAAGAAAATACCAAGTGAATCACTGCTAGCACATATAATAGTTATCCCAAAAGATGGGAAGGATCCATCACAATGTGCCAGCTATCGCCCTATATCTCTACTGAATGTAGACCTAAAAATATTTACTAAAATCTTGGCCTTAAGGCTGGTAGATTATATCTCAGATCTTATACATCCAGATCAAGTGGGATTCACTCCGGGGAGAGAGGGAAGGGAGAACACGCAGCGGGTGATAAATGCGATATACCTGTCCCAAAAACAAAAGAAGCCAATGATATTAGTTTCTAGTGACGCAGAGAAGGCCTTTGACCGAGTAAAGTGGACGTTTTTAAAAGCTATGCTACAACATATAGGGCTGGGAGAGGGAAAGCTGAGCTGGTTTTCAAACCTGTATTCACAACCGAGTGCGAAAGTTAGTATAGCGGGTAAGCTATCTGAACCATTTTCTATTCGGAATGGGACAAGGCAAGGCTGCCCACTTTCACCTATTATTTTCATTTTAACAATTGAACCATTTTTAAGGAAGATATGGGCAAATCAAAACATCAGAGGACTAAAAATAGAAAAAGAAGAACAGAAAGTGGCAGCATATGCGGACGACCTAATATTTTTTATAACCTCCCCAGTCATCTCTTTACCAGTATTATTGGCAGAAATTAGAGAGTACGGAAAATTTTCAAATTTCAAAGTCAATTATGGGAAATCAGAGGCAATAGGGATAGAAACAAATGCGGTATTACTTGAACAGATAAAAACACAATTTAATTTTAGATGGACAGATTCCCACATAAGTTACTTGGGAACAAAAATAACAAGGAACTTAAATAAATTATATGAAGTTAATTATGTAGCACTGGCCAGGCGAATAAAATTAGACCTAGTGAGATGGGACAAGGAAATATTCACCTGGTTTGGGCGGACGAACATATTGAAAATGAATGTGCTACCAAAAGTCTTATACTTAATTCAGGCCCTGCCAATTAAGATTCCACAAAGTTTCCTAAGGGAACTAAGATCAAGTTTTCTGAAATTTATTTGGGCAGGAAAACCTGCAAGGATACGTAGAGCCATCCTATCACTTCCGAAGGGGGAAGGAGGAATCGGATTCCCAGACCTGGTAAAATACCAGGAAGCAGCCCACTTAGTCAGAGTAACAGAATGGTGTGGGCAAAATAGGAAACCATGGATAAAAATAGAAGAAACTACAGTGGAAATACCACTGGATGGTCTAAGCTGGATCCCTGAAGCAGAATTAACAACAGATGTAAAGAGACATCCAATGGTAGGAGCGACTATCCAAATAACTAAAAAGATTTTTGAAAAAACAAACATGTCAAAATATCCCAGCCCAATGACTCCGATCCTGGGTACTAAGACATTTCAACCAGGTTTGGAAGATCTAAGATTCAAAGCCCTACGATATAGAGGTATGAGTAGAATTATTCATTTTTCAAAAAATAACCGAATAATGACAAGAGAAGTTACACCAGACTTGGACTCTCTAAGATTGTTGCAACTAGAAGCATTTCTACGGATATTAGCAAAGTCTTATATAGTAGTTAGGGAACCTTCTAAATTCGAACAGATATGTCTAGAAGGGAAGCCTAAGAGACACATGCTATCTTACTTTTATGCAACACTTATCAACTTAGAGATACCACAAGAACTCCCGTTTATGCAAGCATGGGAGAATGAGCTGGGTTTAATATTCTCCCAAGAACAAAAAATTAGGATTCTCCGGTTTACTCATAAAGCCTCTGTGGCAAATAAATATGAGGAGGGGAGCTATAAAATTTTAACAAGATGGTATAGAACACCAACAGTATTACATCGTATATACCCGCAGACTTCAGATAGGTGTTGGAGATGCCATGCAGCAGAAGGGACACTACTACATATTTTTTGGGGATGTGCAAAAATAAAAGAATTCTGGGAAATGGTGATAGAAACGATCAAAAAAATTACAGGGATTAACCTAGAAAGTAGACCATCAGCTGTGCTATTACTAGATATCCCAATGTCAGTAGAAAAATACAAAAACTCGCTGTTAAGACATCTCATTATAGCTGCGAGAGCATGTATCCCGATCCTGTGGAAGCAAGAGATCTCCCCATCTAAAGCTCAGTGGATCGCGAGAGTGGCGGAGATTCAAATAATGGAGAATCTCACAATGACATTGAAGGATGAAGATGAGAGATACCGGAAGATATGGGCTCCATATCTAAGGTATAGAGAGGAGCAGGGGGGATAGATGTGTAAGGGGGGGGAGAGATGGCCGATGGGGGAATGGATAAGGAAGCCCCTTTTTTTTTTTGGGAAGGGAGGGGGGAGGGGGGTGAAATAGGGGGGAATAGACCGGTAAGAAATAAGAGTGTACATGAATTCACAGAAGTTAAGGAGAGGGAGAAAGGAGCTGAAAGGAAGGGGGTTCATTTGTTTCCTCCTTTTTGGCTAATTATTAATTATTATTATATATTTATTTATTTTTTCTCTCGATCTCTCTCTCTTTTGGTTATAATTGATTTAAATGAACGTAAAAAAATATGTGAATGTGTAACTTGAAACTTTGGAAAAGAAAAAAGTAGAAAATAAAGAATTTATAAAAAAAATAAAACAAGGATTGTACATAAAATAATATCAGACCTCTGAAAAGTATAAGCATGCATACTTTGGTGTTTGGGCCCCTTTTGCAGCAACTACTTTCTCAATGCGGCATGGCATGGAAGCTATTAGCCTGTGGCACTTCTGAGGTGATGTGGAAGACCAGGATGCTTCAATAGCGGCCTTCAGCTTTTCTGCATTGTTCGGTCTCATGTCTCATCTTTCTCTTGGCAATGCCCCATAGAGAATCTCAGATGAAGCGAGTTTGTTGGCCAATCAAGCACAGTAATCCCACGGTCAATGAACCAGCATTTGGTGCTTTTGGCAGTGTGGGCAGGTGCCAAGTCCTGCTGGAAAATTAAGTCAGCATCCCCAAAGAGCTCTCCTGTGGAAGGAAGCATTAAGTGCTCCAAAATCTTCCGGTAAAGCGCTGCGATGACCCTGGGCTTAATGAAGCACAGTGGACCAACACCAGCAGATGACGTGGCTCCCCAAATCACAGACTGGAAACTTCACACTGACTTCATGCATCTTGAAGTGTGAGCCTCTCCATTCTTCCTCCATAATCTGGGTCCTTGGTTTCTAAATGAGATGCAAAATATGCTCTCATCAGAAAAGACGTTGGACTGAGCAACAGACCAGGTCTGTTTTTCTTTAGCCCAGATAAGTCACTTCTGAAGAAGTTTGTTGTTCAGGAGTGGCATGACAAGAGGAACAAGACATTTGAAGGCCATGTCCAGGATCCGTCTGTGTGGTGGCTCTTGAAGCACCGACTCCAGCCTCAGTCCACTCCTTGTGAAAGTCCCAACACTTTTGAATGGCCTTTTCCCGACAATCCTCTCCAGGCTGCGGTCATCCCTGCTGCTTGTGCACCTTTTTCTTCCACACTTTTCCCTTCCACATAACTTTCTATTAATGTGCTTTGATATAGCACTTTGGGAACATCCAACTTCTTTTGCAATTACCTTTTGAGGCATTTCCTCCTTATGGAGGGTGTCAATGATGGTTTTCTGCACAACTGTCAGGTCAGCAGTCTTTCCCATGATTGCGATTCCTACTGAACCAGATTGAGAGACCATTCAAAGGCTCAGAAATCCTTTGCAGGTATTTTCTGAGATTGCGGATTTGGGTTTTCATGAGCTGCAACCATAATCACCACAATTATGACAAATCACAGCTTGAACTATATTGCTTTGAACGTCGGGCTGTTCTTTGTTATGTTTATTTTAGAGGAGTCCTGGAGGGCTGTGGGGTTTGGCATTTTTGGTATGGGTGCACTTTCATTGTTTGCCAGGTTGGTTGCATTGCCTGTTTCCACGCCACAGTTCTCCATTCCTGCTTGGTGGATTGATGGGACTGGAGGTGCGCTGGTCCACTCGGCCTTCCGGAATAGATCGCCTTGTTGCTGTTGTCTCTGGGCACAGCGCAGGGTTCAGGAGTGCGCTGCCCCCTCTCCTCTGGTGTCCCCCCCCCTCTCCTCCGTCACTGGTGTCCCCCCCCTCTCCTCCGTCACTGGTGTCCCCCCCCCTCTCCTCCGTCACTGGTGTCCCCCCCCCTCTCCTCCGTCACTGGTGTCCCCCCCCTCTCCTCCGTCACTGGTGTCCCCCCCCCTCTCCTCCGTCACTGGTGTCCCCCCCCTCTCCTCCGTCACTGGTGTCCCCCCCCCTCTCCTCCGTCACTGGTGTCCCCCCCCTCTCCTCCGTCACTGGTGTCCCCCCCCTCTCCTCCGTCACTGGTGTCCCCCCCCTCTCCTCCGTCACTGGTGTCCCCCCCCTCTCCTCCGTCACTGGTGTCCCCCCCCTCTCCTCCGTCACTGGTGTCCCCCCCCTCTCCTCCGTCACTGGTGTCCCCCCCCCCTCTCCTCCGTCACTGGTGTCCCCCCCCCCTCTCCTCCGTCACTGGTGTCCCCCCCCCTCTCCTCCGTCACTGGTGTCCCCCCCCCCTCTCCTCCGTCACTGGTGTCCCCCCCCCTCTCCTCCGTCACTGGTGTCCCCCCCCCTCTCCTCCGTCACTGGTGTCCCCCCCCCTCTCCTCCGTCACTGGTGTCCCCCCCCCTCTCCTCCGTCACTGGGTCCCCCCCCCTCTCCTCCGTCACTGGTGTCCCCCCCCCCTCTCCTCCGTCACTGGTGTCCCCCCCCCTCTCCTCCGTCACTGGTGTCCCCCCCCCTCTCCTCCGTCACTCCCCCCCCCTCTCCTCCGTCACTGGTGTCCCCCCCCTCTCCTCCGTCACTGGTGTCCCCCCCCCCTCTCCTCCGTCACTGGTGTCCCCCCCCCTCTCCTCCGTCACTGGTGTCCCCCCTCTACTCCTTCACTGGTGTCCCCCCCCCTCTACTCCTTCACTGGTGTCCCCCCCCCTCTACTCCTTCACTGGTGTCCCCCCCCCTCTACTCCTTCACTGGTGTCCCCCCCCTCCTCCTTCACTGGTGTCCCCCCCCTCCTCCTTCACTGGTGTCCCTTCTCACCCCAGTGACACCAGAGAAGAGGGGGACCCCAGTGACACCAGAGAGGAGGGGGACCCCAGTGACACCAGAGAGGAGGGGGACACCAGTGACACCAGAGAGGCGAGGAGGGGGACCCCAGTGACACCAGAGAGGCGAGGAGGGGGACCCCAGTGACACCAGAGAGGCGAGGAGGGGGACCCCAGTGACACCAGAGAGGCGAGGAGGGGGACCCCAGTGACACCAGAGAGGCGAGGAGGGGGACCCCAGTGACACCAGAGAGGAGGGGAGAGGGACCCCAGTGACCCCAGAGAGGAGAGGAGGGGAGAGGGACCCCAGTGACCCCAGAGAGGAGAGGGGGGGAGAGGGACCCCAGTGACCCCAGAGAGGAGAGGGGGACCCCAGTGACCCCAGAGAGGAGAGGAGGGGGACCCCAGAGAGGAGAGGAGGGGGACCCCAGAGAGGAGAGGAGGGGGACCCCAGTGACCACCAGAGAGGAGAGGAGGGGGACCCCAGTGGAGAGGAGAGGAGGGACCCCAGTGACACCAGAGAGGAGAGGAGGGGGACCCTAGTGACACCAGAGAGGAGAGGAGGGGGACCCCAGAGAGGAGAGGAGGGGGACCCCAGAGAGGAGAGGGACCCCAGAGAGGAGAGGAGGGGGACCCCAGTGACACCAGAGAGGAGAGGAGGGGGACCCTGGGGACCCCAGAGAGGAGAGGAGGGGGACCCCAGAGAGGAGAGGAGGGGGACCCCAGAGAGGAGAGGAGGGGGACCCCAGAGAGGAGAGGAGGGGGACCCCAGAGAGGAGAGGAGGGGGACACCAGAGAGGAGAGGAGGGGGACCCCAGTGACACCAGAGAGGAGAGGAGGGGGACCCCAGTGACACCAGAGAGGAGAGGAGGGGGACCCCAGTGACACCAGAGAGGAGAGGAGGGGGACCCCAGTGACACCAGAGAGGAGAGGAGGGGGACCCCAGTGACACCAGAGAGGAGAGGAGGGGGACCCCAGTGACACCAGAGAGGAGAGGAGGGGGACCCCAGTGACACCAGAGAGGAGAGAAGGGGGACCCCAGTGACACCAGAGAGGAGAGGAGGGGGACCCCAGTGACACCAGAGAGGAGAGGAGGGGGACCCCAGTGACACCAGAGAGGAGAGGAGGGGGACCCCAGTGACACCAGAGAGGAGAGGAGGGGGACCCCAGTGACACCAGAGAGGAGAGGAGGGGGACCCCAGTGACACCAGAGAGGAGAGGAGGGGGACCCCAGTGACACCAGAGAGGAGAGGAGGGGGACCCCAGTGACACCAGAGAGGAGAAGAGGGGGACCCCAGTGACACCAGAGAGGAGAGGAGGGGGACCCCAGTGACACCAGAGAGGAGAGGAGGGGGACCCCAGTGACACCAGAGAGGAGAGGAGGGGGACCCCAGTGACACCAGAGAGGAGAGGAGGGGGACCCCAGAGAGGAGAGGAGGGGGACCCCAGTGACACCAGAGAGGAGAGGGGGGACCCCAGTGACACCAGAGAGGAGAGGAGGGGGGACCCCAGTGACACCAGAGAGGAGAGGAGGGGGACCCCAGTGACACCAGAAAGGAGAGGAGGGGGACCCCAGTGACACCAGAGAGGAGTGACACCCCAGTGACACTACAGACAAAAATGATGAGAAACAGGTGGCAGCAAAGACATTGTCCATAGACATGCCTGATTGTCCCCTCACTCAACATGCTCAGAGATTGATTATCTCATCTGGAGAGGGATTTTGTACAATCCAGAGAGCAGCTCCAAAGACAGTTAGGTGGCAACGGAAATGCAAATGACCGTCTGAGGGAAGAGCTGAATACACTCAAGTCTGCCCTACTAGAAATACGATCTACAATGCAACAACTACAGCAAGATAACACCCAGTTAAGAGAAGAGATAAATATACTAAAATCACAGATGATGCCCCACGATCAGGAACCAGAACTAAAAGGGATGGTCTGTACAAAGTGCCTATCAACAGACGGGTGAGACCCATCAACCTCTTAAAATTAACATTTGAAAACCCAGCAACAGCCAAGACAACTGCAAAAATCCAGAAACTCCAAACCACAAGAACAGGCAACAAAATCATGAAATTGTCTTAATAGACTCAAACGGGAAATACCTTAACACTAGACGGCTCTTCCCAGGAACAAGAGTCTCAAATTCACTGTTTCACAATTGAACAGGCAACTGGAGTCATCAACGATCCATATTTCACTAACCCCAAACATATCATCATACACACGGGCACAAACATCCAGGAACAACCAGAAGTTATTGTGGACAAATTATTTCAACTAACAGAGAATGCCCAACAAAAATTTCCACAGTCCAAAGTAATTCTGTCCTCCCTTCTTCCAAGGAGGGACGTGCCAAACAATGTAATCGAACAAATCAACGCAGAGCTGGCAGACAAAACCAGGTCAAAACCTTCCATTCACCTGGCAGAACACCATTCTATAATGACCCAACACCTCTACGACAACAAACATCTGAACAAACAAGGGGACAGTCACCTGGCAAGAGAATTCAAAGACATTGTTCTTGAGAGAACTCACAACCCTGAACATGGCACAAACCATTCACAGACAGACAGAATTACAACTGCAAGACACCAAACCTCACCACTAATGCAATATAACAACAATACACCCAGCCAAAGAACTGGACCACGAACATGGCAAGAATGGAAACCACCCACCTCAAGATGGATATCAAGACAACAACAGAGCAGAGAAAAGGAGGAGGAGATAATAACCCTCCTCAGCACATTATGCAATGATGTGACTGCGCTAAAAAAGCAAAAAAGACAAAACTATAACAACCACCCATAAACCGGTTGATCCCAAGAAATTCACCCATTACAAGGTATATAAATATACAAACAAAAAATGACATCATTAGTAATCAGTAGCTGGAACATTTAGGGTCTGAACGCTTCAGCCTTCGGATCCAAAGTAGATGATCCAGATTTCAAGCAAAGACTATATGAGACGGACATACAAATCCTCCTGGAAACATGGACCAAGGTACAGGATAACCCATCAGTACCTACTGACTATACGGATTTCTCTGTCCCCGCACAGAAAGATAAAAACCTCAAACAGGGTCGATGTTGAGGAGGAATACTAGTCTGGTACAAGGAGGGAGCTACATGGGAACATCAATGCAATCAAAAAAGGAGAGAGCCACATCTGGCTAAGAATAAGCAGCTCCATCCTCACCTCCCAGTCTGACATATACCTGTGTGCAGCATACATTGCCCCAGCAGAGTCTCCATATTTCAGGCCAGACACCTATGAGGTCCTACAAAATGAGGTCACCCACTTCCAATCCCTGGGACAAGTGCTCATATGCGGAGACCTCAATGCCAGGACAGGAAGGGGAAAGGACTATACAAGTTCTGATGGCAACACGTACATACTGGGCCATGCAAATTACGACCAGGAGTCCATACAGAATCAAAGAAACAGCTATGACAGTACAACCAATAAAAACTGAAGAAAATTGCTGAATGTGTGTCGCAGTCTGGGCCTCTACATCCTCAACGTCCGCACCAAGGGAGACTCTCTAGGAAGGTACACATTTAGCTATGCCATCACAGATATGAACCCCACTCATCAATGGTTTTACTGTCACCCCACAAACACACCTATCAGACCACAACCAACTACTGCTATACATCAAATCTTCCAGCAAACCATCACCGAAACTCCATCGGGAGGTAACTGACAGGCCCGACATTAAAAAAATAAAAAAACTTGAAAATTTCCAAAACACCACCTATGAGATAAACCCACCAGGTGTGAACCAGGCAGCAAAGGATTTCCATAAAATACTACACACCATTGCAGAAACAGCCCAGCTGAGAAAAACCAACACCCAGAAACCATCCAACAATCCAATAAATTAGGGTTGTCCCGATACCGATATCGGGACCGATACCGAGTATTTGCGGGAGTACTTGTACTCCCGCAAATACCCCGATACCTAAATAGAATACTTTCGCCCCCCCCCCCCCCCGCCGCCGTGTTAATCCCTGTGCATCACAGCACCCATTACAGGCACCTTTTGTTTGAATTCTTCTAATGCCCGCCGCGCCGTGATAGACACTCCCATTCTCGGGATTGGACGGAGTGTCTATGCACGGAACCGTGTATAGACACTCCCCCTTGCTCGGGATTGGACAGATCCGTCCAATCCCGAGAAGGGGACTGTCTATACATGGTGCGGCGGGCATTACAAGAATTCAAACGAAAGCTGCCTGTAATGCGTGCTGTGGGGGGCGGGACATGGCTGCATCTATGGGGGGGCGGGACATGGCTGCAATATGGGGGGGCGGGACATGGCTGCAATATGGGGGGGCGGGACATGGCTGCAATATGGGGGGGCGGGACATGGCTGCAATATGGGGGGGCGGGACATGGCTGCAATATGGGGGGGCGGGACATGGCTGCAATATGGGGGGGCGGGACATGGCTGCAATATGGGGGGGCGGGACATGGCTGCAATATGGGGGGGGCGGGACATGGCTGCAATATGGGGGGGCGGGACATGGCTGCAATATGGGGGGGGCGGGACATGGCTGCAATATGGGGGGGCGGGACATGGCTGCAATATGGGGGGGCGGGACATGGCTGCAATATGGGGGGGCGGGACATGGCTGCAATATGGGGGGCGGGACATGGCTGCAATATGGGGGGGCGGGACATGGCTGCAATATGGGGGGCGGGACATGGCTGCAATATGGGGGGGGCGGGGGCTGCAATATGGGGGGGCGGGACATGGCTGCAATATGGGGGGGCGGGACATGGCTGCAATATGGGGGGGCGGGACATGGCTGCAATATGGGGGGGCGGGACATGGCTGCAATATGGGGGGGCGGGACATGGCTGCAATATGGGGGGGCGGGACATGGCTGCAATATGGGGGGGGGGGGGCGGGACATGGCTGCAATATGGGGGGGCGGGACATGGCTGCAATATGGGGGGGCGGGGACATGGCTGCAATATGGGGGGGCGGGACATGGCTGCAATATGGGGGGGGGGGGGGCGGGACATGGCTGCAATATGGGGGGGCGGGACATGGCTGCAATATGGGGGGGCGGGACATGGCTGCAATATGGGGGGGCGGGACATGGCTGCAATATGGGGGGGCGGGACATGGCTGCAATATGGGGGGGCGGGACATGGCTGCAATATGGGGGGGCGGGACATGGCTGCAATATGGGGGGGCGGGACATGGCTGCAATATGGGGGGGCGGGACATGGCTGCAATATGGGGGGGCGGGACATGGCTGCAATATGGGGGGGGCGGGACATGGCTGCAATATGGGGGGGCGGGACATGGCTGCAATATGGGGGGGGCGGGACATGGCTGCAATATGGGGGGGCGGGACATGGCTGCAATATGGGGGGGCGGGACATGGCTGCAATATGGGGGGGCGGGACATGGCTGCAATATGGGGGGGCGGGACATGGCTGCAATATGGGGGGGCGGGACATGGCTGCAATATGGGGGGGCGGGACATGGCTGCAATATGGGGGGGCGGGACATGGCTGCAATATGGGGGGGCGGGACATGGCTGCAATATGGGGGGGCGGGACATGGCTGCAATATGGGGGGGCGGGACATGGCTGCAATATGGGGGGGCGGGACATGGCTGCAATATGGGGGGGCGGGACATGGCTGCAATATGGGGGGGGCGGGACATGGCTGCAATATGGGGGGGCGGGACATGGCTGCAATATGGGGGGGCGGGACATGGCTGCAATATGGGGGGGCGGGACATGGCTGCAATATGGGGGGGCGGGACATGGCTGCAATATGGGGGGGCGGGGGACATGGCTGCAATATGGGGGGGCGGGACATGGCTGCAATATGGGGGGGCGGGACATGGCTGCAATATGGGGGGGGCGGGACATGGCTGCAATATGGGGGCGGGACATGGCTGCAATATGGGGGGGCGGGACATGGCTGCAATATGGGGGGGCGGGACATGGCTGCAATATGGGGGGGCGGGACATGGCTGCAATATGGGGGGGCGGGACATGGCTGCAATATGGGGGGGGCGGGACATGGCTGCAATATGGGGGGGCGGGACATGGCTGCATATATGTGGGGGCGGGACATGGCTGCATATATGTGGGGGCGGGACATGGCTGCATATATGTGGGGGGGCGGGACATGGCTGCAATATGGGGGGACATGGCTGCATATGGGGGGGACATGGCTGCATATATGTGGGGGGACATGGCTGCATATATGTGGGGGGACATGGCTGCATATATGGGTGGGGGGACATGGCTGCATATATGTGGGGGGGACATGGCTGCATATATGTGGGGGGACATGGCTGCATATATGTGGGGGGACATGGCTGCATATATGTGGGGGGACATGGCTGCATATATGTGGGGGGACATGGCTGCATATATGTGGGGGGACATGGCTGCATATATGTGGGGGGACATGGCTGCATATATGTGGGGGGGACATGGCTGCATATATGTGGGGGGACATGGTTGGATATATGTGGGGGGACATGGTTGGATATATGTGGGGGGACATGGTTGGATATATGTGGGGGGACATGGTTGGATATATGTGGGGGGACATGGCTGGATATATGTGGGGGGACATGGCTGGATATATGTGGGGGGACATGGCTGGATATATGTGGGGGGACATGGCTGGATATATGTGGGGGGACATGGCTGGATATATGTGGGGCTGCAATATATGTGGGGGGACATGGCTGCAATATATGTGGGGTTACATGGCTGCATTTGGGGACACATTTAAAAAAAGTATCGGTATTCGGTATCGGCGAGTACATGAAAAAAAAGTAATCGGTACTTGTACTCGGTCCTAAAAAAGTGATATCGGGACAACCCTACAATAAATGGTTCGACAAAGAATGCAAAGCATTAAGAACACCTTACGGACCGCTTCCAATAAACACAGAGACCCCGACAACGCTGACCTAAGGATAGCCCATAGCACCCTACAGAAAAAGTACAAACAAACCCTTAAAAAGAAAAAGCAAAACCTCATCTTTAACCACTTCCCTACGGCCGTACGAGTATATACGGCCGCAGGGTGGCTCTAAATCTCCGGGCTGCCGTGTTTTCACGGCAGCCCCTTTCCTCGTTCCCAGCGCGCGCTCCAGAGCGCGCAGCGGGGAACTAGTGTACTGGCCGTGTCCCTCGGACACAGCCAATCACAGATCACCGCGAACGGCCAATCAGAGTGGCCGTTTGCGGTGCGATCTGATGGGCCAATGAGAGATGATCTCATATGTAAACATATGAGATCATCTCTCATTGCCTGCTCTCACAATGACAGCGTCCTGTCATAGAGAGAGCATACCGATCTGTGTTCCTAGTACATAGGGACACAGATCGGTCACCCCCCCCCTCCCCCTACAGTTAGAACACAATGCAGGAAACACATTAACCCCTTCCTCACCCCCTAGTGTTAACCCCTTCCCTGCCAGTCACATTTATACAGTAATTAGTGCATATTTATAGCACTGATTGCAGTATAAATGTGAATGGTGCCAAAAATGTGTCAAAAGTGTCCGATATGTCCGCCATAACGTCGCAATAAAAATCGCAGATCGCCGCAATTACTAGTAAAAAAAATAAATAAAAAATAACAATTCTGTCCCTTATTTTGTAGGCGCTATAACTTTTGCGCAAACCAGTCGCTTATTGCGATTTTTTTTTATTTTATTTTTTAACCAAAAATATGTAGAAGAATACGTATCGCCCTAAACTGAATTTTTTTTTTAAATTGGGCTATTTTTTATAGCAACAAGTAAAAAATATTGTATTTTTTTTCAAAATTGTCGTCCTTTTTTGTTTATAGCGCAAAAAATAAAAAATCGCAGAGGTGACCAAATACCACCAAAAGAAATCTCTACTTGTGGGGAAAAAAGGACGCCAATTTTGTTTGGGAGCCATATCGCACGACCGCGCAATTGTCAGTTAAAGCGACGCAGTGCCGCAAGCTGAAATTTCACCTGGTCAGGAAGGGGGTTTACATGCCCAGTATGGAAGTGGTTAAAAACCTGCAACAGCTGGAAGAGGCACTTCAGGAAAATTCTTTCTGGGAAATATGGAAGAATATTGGCTCAGCACCCAGAAAAAATAATCTCCACATCCAAAATGGCGACATCTGGCTCAACTACTTCAAGAACCTCTACAAAAATATCCCAGAGGAGGCTCTAACTGTAGAACAAAAAGACATCATCAAAAGACTTAATGATATGGAGGAAAAAATTAAGGACTTCCAGAACCCCCTAGATGTACCGATTACACCACAAGAAATTGGGGAGAAAATCCAAAACCTGCAAACCAAAAAATCCAGTGGGATGGATGGAATCCTACCAGAGATGATTAAACATGGCTCCCCAGAGGTACACGCTGCAATGTGTAAACTGTTCAATCTGGTCCTGAGTGCTGGTTACTACCCTACAGTATGGAACCAAGGCCTCATAACACCCATCCATAAGAGTGGAGACCAGTACGATCCAGCCAACTACAGGGAGATGTGTCAGCAGCACACTAGAGAAAAACTATTCAACAGTATCCTCAACAAAGGGATCCTCAACTTCCTGACACAACACAATGTCCTCAGCAGAAGTCAGGCAGGGTTCATGCCAAACCATCGAACTACAGACCACATCTACACCCTGCACAGCCTCATCAAGAACCACATCCACCACACAAAACATGGGAAGATATTCGCCTGCTTTGTGGATTTTAAGGCATTTGATTCAGTGTGGCACCCAGGCCTGTTCCTCAATCTATTGGAGAGTGGAATAGGAAAGAAAACATGTCATCAAGAGTTCATACACTTAGAACAGCTGCAGCGTAAAGGTGAATGGGAAAAGAACAGAACACTTCTGGCAGGCCTGAGGAGTCAGACAGGGCTGCAGCCTAAGTCCAAACCCTCTTCAACATCTACATCAATGAACTGGCTGCTGCTCTAGAATCTGCCTCAGCACCAGGACCGACTCTACATGACACCGAGATGAAGTTCCTGCTGTATGCAGATGACCTCACCTACTTCTGTCAACAAAAGAGAGAGGCCTACAAGACAGCCCACATGGGCACTACCAATCAACTCGAGCAAAACAAAAAACATGGTGTTCCAAAAGAAAAATACAAAACAAAGAGCCCTTCCTTCACAATAAACAACTGCACTGTGGATGAAACCAACAGCTACACATACCTTGGCCTAGACATTACCCAATCAGGAAGTTTCAAGCCAGGCAGAGAGGCACTAAAAGACAAGGCATGCAGAGCCTACTATGCCATCAGGAGACGGCTGTACAACCTAAAACTACCCGTGAGAGTCTGGCTCAGAATATTTGATAGCGTCATCGCCCCAATTCTTTATGGCAGTGAAGTTTGGGGTCCTGTCACCTACCCAGACCAATCCAAATGGGACCCCAGCCCA